>JAZKJV010002783.1:0-51507 GCA_037367405.1 Ottelia alismoides
TACGACTGCGACTCGCGGCCCCAGGCGCCGCAAAAGAAGTCCCAGAGCCGCGGCCCTCCCCATGCGACGCTTCGAACACATCCCTTGAAGATGACACGTGTCGACGTGAATCCCAACCGTCCTCCCCCGACCAAGAGCCCGAACGACCACCGCGCAAGGCCGAGGAAGACGGGGAAGAATCCGGCACTGGCGCCGACGGAAGAAAGAGGACTTCCACCTTGAAAGATCAGGGAGCCCACAACCATCCGCTCGAAGATCACCTTTCCCGCCATTGCCTCAAGAAAGCGAGGAGAACAATCAAGAAGAATCCTCGCACAAGCCCAATCAGCACCAGGCGCTAAGCCATCATCCAGAACAGCCAGGACCTGACCCCAGCTTCCGATCACCTTCGAGAGCGCAGCCACCGTGCGAGAAAGGAGTGGGACCCCCCGCACTTCAGCGACACAGACCTCAGAAAGAGTCACCGCACCATCCGCCACGCGAACTGGCCGCCACCTAACATCAGAACCGCCAAAGCCACGGAAAAGGCTCTCCCGTTGCAACGGGGAGAGCCCGCGAACACAGCACCGCGTCGCGTCAAGGATGACGAAGTCCCCGGCAAAGTCGTCGCCAAGGAATCCCAAAGTTGTCGAGCGAATAGCATCCCAGGAAAGACCAGGGCTAAGTATGACACCGACGGCAACGAGTTGCCTCGGGGAAGAATCCTGCAACCCCCCGAAAAGCCCACGACCATGCAGCCTCCTCTCCACATTAGCCGGCCTGCATTTATTTTAAGTAAACTCTCCATCAATTTCTCCATCTTCCTGTAAAATAGATTCCAAGATCTAAAAGAATCATTCTTCTGAATGTTGTGGTCTCCAATTTACACCTTGAGGTTTTCACAGTTTCCATGAAATGTGCACTCCATATGTTCAGTCTCAACCCTACTTATACGGAATACATTAGTCTCTAAGGCATGTCTCCAATCCTCCAACTTCTCATTTACTACATCTCTTGTCTCATAAATCAACATAATATCATCAACGAACAATATACACCAAGGTATCTCGTCCTGAATATGACTAGTCAATTCATCCATAATTGAAGCAAAAAGGAATGGACTCGAAGCTGAACCTTAATGCAGACCGATGCTGATGTGAAAATAGTCAGTCTTTTCAGATTAGATCCTTACACAAGATAAAGCCCCACCATACATATCCTTTATAAGGTAATGTATAGGATATGTACTTATCTCTTCTCTAAAACTCTCCACGATATCTCACGTGGGACGTAATCATAAGCTTTCTCCAAATCAATAAAAATCACATTGAGGTTCTTTTTAACTCTATAAATCGCCATTGTTCTCCTCAACAAGTAGATGGCTCCAAAAGTTGAGCGACATCTCATGAATCCGAATTGATTTTCAGTTACTTTGGAAACTTGTGTCAACCTTCTATCGATCACACATTCCTAAAATTTCATAGTATGACTCATCAGTTTAATACCTCCGTAATTCGAACAATTTTGAATGTTTTGTTTATTCTTATAAAGAAACACCACAATGTCTTTCCTCCATTCTTCAGGCATTTTCTTGCTTTGTGGGATTCCTTGCATGGACATTAGCATACATTGAGGCATCCTTTCCCACATCTCCATTAAGATCTCCACCTAGGTAAATCCTCTCTCTTTGTGGGATTCCTTGCATAATCTTATCCAAATCCTTTCAAAAAGATTGTTTAATCATTTCCTCTAAACCAACTTGCAGCATATAAATTGAGATTATATTCACAACTCCTAGCACCAATTTTAGCAAAATAATCTAATCTCCAAATCTTTGGACCTCAACTACACAATCCTTCAAATCTATATGAATAGCCACTCAAACACTATTTCTACCCCTCTCTTACCTGAATACCATAATTTAATCATGAATTCTTGATCTCCTTTGTTTTCTCTCCAACCCATTTTGTCTTATGGAATCATAGTATATGAATCTTCCTTCTTTGCATTGTATCTACTATCTCCATCGATTTTCTAGTCAAAGTGTTAATATTCCAACTACATATCATCAACTTCTTTTGCAACCTCTTTTGGACCAACTTCTTTACTTGCATGCGTCCATCATGCGAGAACTCTTGCAAATTTTGGATTGCATCCATGCGGCGATGCAACAAAACTTGCTTATTTACTTGCATGTGTTCCTCATGCGAGAACCCTCGCAAATTTTGAAATACATCCGAGTAGCGATGTAGTTTCTCTTGTCAATTTCTCATTGTATTTGGGTGATGCAACGTGTCTCTAGTAGATAACACCTTAAGTAAATCCAAATGTTTTATTAAATCCATGTTGAAAAGATCCAATTGTTTTGAGATAAATTCATTAATAGTGTTCTCAATTGATAACATTATTTATGAGTTTGTTTTCGACTGTTTTACGATAAATGTCGGTGATGATGTGATTTTCGGCCGATTAAGGTGGATTAATTAAGCAAATATCATTGTCCTAGATCAACCAAATTGATCAACAAGAATATAAACCACTGTAACGATCAAGCAATGAATGTGAGCGGGTTTGTTACTTTTATTTACCTGGTATAGCGACTGAGGTCGAACATAAGGAGCACAGTTAAACACTAAGCAACAAGATTTCAGAGATGAAGGATTTTTATTGTTTTTAGTGGTTTTTATTTTTTTAAAAGTTTTTAATTTTCCAATAAAGGCAAACAAATAAAGACAGATACACAAACACTCTTTTTGTATTTTTAAAGGAGTAAAAAATGTTCAGAAAATTGTAGTAAAAATATTTTTGGGGGTTTTGTATATTTTATAGTATACTGACGACACGCCTTGCTTGCCATGATTCATCTCAATCTTCTGAATGGCTTGTTGACTCTGGTGCCTCAAGACATATGTGGGAACAAGGACATTTTTTCTTCTCTCCAAACTATGTAACCATAACGTAGTATTATGGTGGCAGATGGGAGACCTTCATCAGTCACTGGATAAGGACATGTTTAAGTCAGTCCACAGATTCGATTGGACAGTGTCCTCTTAGCTCCCGAATTTTATATGAGCTTGTTATCTGTCTCAAAACTTACTAAAGAGCTTTATTCTCGAGCAATTTGACTCAGTGTCTCTTACTTTTCAGGATATGTTGACAGACTAGGTGATTGGATGTGGTCGTGAAGAAGGGGGAGTTTATCATTTAACCCAGTCTCTGTTTGCCGGTTGTCAAGATGGATGGGACGAACTACGAGCTCTGGGCTATGTAATTCATGAGTCTCATGAAGTCAAATCGTAAGAAGCACATTCTTACAGAAGATGAGCCGGCAGAGAAAACTGGGGTTTATGCCTCATGGGAGGTCGATGATTCGTATGCCAAAGTTTGGCTTTCAGGCACACTGACGATGGAGATTGCTAATGATTTACTCTATCAGCCCACTGCTAAGGCGATGTGGGACATTCTTGCAGCGACATACTCGTAGATGCGAAATGAGACTAAGATCCTTCAACTCCAACACGACATATTTACGGTGAAGCAGAATGGTCGCCCTTTGCATTCATTGTATGCATCCTTGCAAGGGATGTTTGAGAAGTTCTACAGCATCATTCCCCTTGCGGTGACTCCCGAGCAACAGAAGACGTTTCAGAATGCTACCATGGTGGGGATCTTACTAGCAGTAAATATGATGTTGGTCGCTCGTAGATTCTCGCAGATGCTACTATTCCTCCAGTGGAGGAAGTGTACCGCAGGCTCAGCAGAATTACAGTCCCTTCTTCTTCTACTTCTCAGCCTCCTTCGGCGATGGCAGCTTCCAGAGGCAGAGGAGCCTCTTCTTCTTTTAGTGGTCATGGACCTCGTGGTCGATGTAGCCGCATTCGTCGGCCATGCACATTCTGTCATCGTCCAGGTCATACGGAGGAGACATGCTATTCTAAGCATGGGTTTCTGGCATCGGTGCGGGTAGCCGAGCACATTGCATCTCCACAGACATCCATCAAACCAGCAATTTGAGGATCTTGTTGCCAGGCTGTGAGATATCATGCCTCCTGCCTATACTGACTCTCCAAGAGGCTCCTCTGACGTAGCTGCTTCAGCTTCTGCTAGTACATCAGCCACCGCTAGCACCTCGGCATGGATTTACTCAAACATACGACGTGGAGTATATGGACACATTTTCTCCAGTTGTGTGTCACTCCACTCTACGTGTCCTTTCTGTTGTTGTGGTACATGATTGGCCCTTGTTTCAACTTGATGTTAAAAATGCATTTTTTATGGGGATTTACAGGAAGAAGTCTACATGCAGCAGCCTTTGGGGTTTGCTGCTGAGGGGGAGAATCAGATGGTGTGTAGACTTCACAAGGCAATATATGGCCTTAAACAAAGCCCGCGGGCGTGGTTTCAGAAGCTTTCTGACCTAATCCTGAAGCAAGATTTCAAAAGATCAAATACAGATCATTCTCTGTTTGTTCAGAAGACTCCGAGAGGTAATGTTGTTATCATGGTTTATGTGGATGATATACTTGTTACGGGAGATGATATGTTGGGGATAAAGATGGCAAAAGCATTTCTAGGCCATCAGTTTGTTACTAAGGATCTTGGTACCGTACGATATTTTTTAGGGTTGGAATTTGCTAGGAATGCGCAGGCTCTTGTGATGACCCAAAGGAAGTATATTACAAACATGCTTGTTGAGACGGGCATAAATGGATGTCGACCCTCGACTACTCCCATGAACCCTAGCATGAGGTTATATGGTGATGATACATATGAGGTTGACAAGAGAAGATATAGAGAGATGGTGGGAAAACTTCTCTATATCACTTTCACTAGACTTGGCATCGCTTTTGCAGTGAGTCAGGTGAGTCAGCTCATGGAACAACCCAGACAGGTACACATGGATGCCATATACATGATACTGAGATATCTAAAGTCATCTCCAGGTGCAGGACAACTGTTCATGAAAGAAACAAATATCTCTGTTTCTGCATGTACTGATGCGGATTTTGCAGGATGCCCTAAGGATCGAAAGTCTACTTCTGGTTTTGTCGTATTTGTTAGCAGTTCTTTGGTTTCTTGGAAAAGCAAGAAACTAACAGTGGTGGCTAGATCTAGTGCTGAATCTGAGTACAAGACCATGGCACAAGCAAGTACAGAGATGATGTGGGTTCGAGCTGTGTTAGAAGATCTACATATAGATGTACCTCTACCCATGCTATTGTAATGTGACAATCAAGCAGCACTATTCATTGCTAATAATCCTGCATTTCATGAAAGGACAAAGCATATTGAGGTAAACTGCCATTAGACTAGAGATATGATTCAAAAGTGCTTGATTTCTACTTCTCATGTTAGTTCAGGAGAGCAGACTGCAGACATCTTCACCAAATATCTCTGTTTCTGCATGTACTGATGCGGATTTTGCAGGATGCCCTAAGGATCGAAAGTCTACTTCTGGTTTTGTCGTATTTGTTAGCAGTTCTTTGGTTTCTTGGAAAAGCAAGAAACAAACAGTGGTGGCTAGATCTAGTGCTGAATCTGAGTACAAGACCATGGCACAAGCAAGTACAGAGATGATGTGGGTTCGAGCTGTGTTAGAAGATCTACATATAGATGTACCTCTACCCATGCTATTGTAATGTGACAATCAAGCAGCACTATTCATTGCTAATAATCCTGCATTTCATGAAAGGACAATGCATATTGAGGTAAACTGCCATTAGACTAGAGATATGATTCAAAAGGGCTTGATTTCTACTTCTCATGTCAGTTCAGGAGAGCAGACTGCAGACATCTTCACCAAACCATTGCTCAGAGGGCCATTCCAAAAGTGTTTTTCCAAGCTGAGCATGATCGGCATCTATGCTCCATCTTGAGGGGGAGTGTAGAGATATTTCTAGACTCTTTGTACTCTTCCGTTATGTTTAGTTTCTTTTTTTCCATCTTATGTAATTTATCCATTGGCCTTCTCTATATAATAGAGCTTAGGGTTCTTTGATATAAATAATCAACTCCTTTCTTCCAACACATGATAGCACTAATTTTCCAAGTGTCCTTGTAGTACTAAATTTGTTTTTGAACTGGTTCATTTTGATATTTGGGGGATCTCGTCGGACTCCAGATCTGTCTGGACATCGTTTTTTCCTTGTTGATGACTTCACCAATGTTTCTTGGGTGTTTCTCATGAAATCAAAATCTAAAGTGAGCACTATTGTAAAGAATTTCTTTCAGGAAATGAGCAATGTGTTTGATTTTCAGAATAAGTCTATTCGAACTGATAATGCTCTTGACTTGTGCAACTCTTCTCTTCGTACTTTCCTCATCGAGAAAGGAATAATCCATCAAACGTCTTGTCCCTACATATCTCAGCAAACAGGATTGCTGAAAGAAACGTAGGCATATCTTGGACGTGGTAAGAATTTTATTGGTTCATAGTGCTACCCCTCTTACCTTGTGGGGCAATGCCGTTCTCACAACCACTTACCTTATAAATCATATACCATCTACCATTTTGGAAGAACAAACTCTTTACTCTCTCCTCTTTCCAGATAAGAAAACATTTCATGTGCAACCTAAGGTCTTTGGATGCACCTCCTTTGTTCATATTAATACCATCGGTCGAGACAAACTTGCTTCTCGTGCCATGAAATGTGTTTTTTGTAGAGTACTCACGAACCCAAAAGGGATACATGTGTTATGACCTGGTCCATAGGAGATATTATGCGAGTGTTGATGTTACTTTCTTCGAGTCCGTCTCATACTACTCTATATCAGGCTTCAATATGAATGCTCCAAACAGTGAGGAAGTCTCTTTCATTCCTATACCATCTATGTCTCCACCTTCATCTCCTCCAAATACTTCCCAAGTTAAGCCATTTCAGTTTACCTATGTTCGAAGGACGGTACTCCTTGCAACTACATCCACACATGTTCCATATGTATGTCATGATAAAATAGTGATAATATTGTGTTGATAAATGAACATGCAATCGATGGTGATATTCAACATGTGACACTTCGTAATAATCTATCTATTGTCCTTTAGAAAGGGAAACGTACATGCACGTTGCATCCTATTTCCAACTATGTCTCCATGGTAAGGTGGGGTTCCAGCCGTTACTGTTCCTGTGACACACCTGTGACACATCAGCAGGCCCTTCTAGCTCTGAAGTGGAAGACAACTATGATTGAGGAGATGCAGGATTTACATTGATCTTGGTTGATCCAACCCAAGGAAGCCAAACTTGTGAGATGTAGATGGGTTTCTACAACCAAACATCAACATGATGGATCGGTGGAAAGATATAAGGTGACTCAAACATATGTGATAGAATATTTGGACACATTCTCTCTAGTGGCACGACTACCAACAATGTGCATTCTTATTTCAGTGGTTGTTCAGCTGTCATGGCGTCTCTATCAGCTTGATGTCAAGAATGCTTTTTTGTATGGTGATCTCTCTGAAGAAGTCTATATGCAACAACCTCCCAAGTTCGAGACCAAGAGAGAGTGTCACAAACTATGTTGCCTATATAAGGCCATTTATGGTCTCAAACAGAGTCAAAAGGCTTGGCTTCTGAAGTTATTAGATATAATATCCAGGATAGGACTTACCCGCCCAAGTACTGATCACTATTTATTTGTCAAGAAAACAAGGAAAGGAACCATTGTTATGCTAGTGTATGTGGATGATATTATTCTCACTGGAGATGACGCACCTGGAATTTTGGAGATCAAGAACTACCTTGTAAAGCATTCTGTCACAAAGGACTTAGGTGGACTTCGCTACTTTCTAGGTATCGAAGTAGCCAGGAACACTCGTGGATTGATACTTTCCAAAAGAAAGTATGCTATGGATCTATTGCGAAAAACTGGAATAATAGGAGTCAAATTATAACTTTATGATTTAGGATAATATAAGTGCCTTGTGGACAAGCTACTATATCTCACCATTACTCGTTCGGATATTTCCTTTGCAGTTAACAGAGTAAGTCAATTTACGGTCAAACCTAGAAAAGTACATGGGGGATGTTATGATGATCTTGAGACACTTGAAGGTTGCACTAGGAAATGGACTTCTCTTTACGTGCCGTAAGTCACTGGATTTTATAGCTTGCTCAGATGCAGAATATGTTGGATGTCCAACTGATAGGAAATCCACTATTGGCTTCTACACATACATTGGTGGAAACCTCGTCACCTAAAGGATTAAGAAACAAACTGTTGTAGCTTGATCAAGTGTGGAATCTGAATATATGGTAATGGCCCAAACCACCATGGAATTAGTGTGGATTAGGTATGTGTTGATTGACGGAACTTCATGTACCAAACCCAAGTCCCATGACTGATGTGTGACAACTCATCGAACATGTTTATTGCAAACAACCCCACCTTTCATGAGCGCACCAAGCACGTGGAAGTGGATTGTCATTACACTCGGGATATGATACAAAGAGGACATTCGCACCAAATCAATCACCTCAGAGAACCAGACTGCTGATGTATTTACCAAACCTTTAAGCTTGCCACTCTTCAACAAATGTGTTTCCAAGCTGAGTATCATGGATATCTATGCTCTAGCTTGAGGGGGAGCATTGACTTTTGTATTTTGTATTTATAACTTATTTCTTCTTTTTCGTTAAGAGTTCTTTTTTGTAATGCCGTACTTTTAGTTTCTCCCTTCTACCTATAAATAAAAGGGACCCTCTTATGAAATATAGAAAATTATTTTCCTTTCAGGACTCATCAACGTGATCACCAACACCAATTCCTATTTAAACAGAGCTAAAAGGGATACTGAATACAGTACAAAACTCAATTAAGGAGGGAGTGAATGCAATTAGTATTAATAAATAGTGAATTTAGGAGCTAGAATAATTTAATAGTAAATTAAATACGTGTAAACTAACATAAATTGTATTCTATAGATTTATAGTCAATTATAATTCAAAGCGGAACAATGGGGACATAGTGTAAAATGCATAAAAATGATTCCATAGAGATCAATTTCACTAAAATTAGAGTACATATGCAAAAGATATTAAACAAGCCGTCTGAGGGCATATTTGCAATAAAAACTTAATTAAGAATACTTGAAAACATTGCAAAAAGGCACAATAAAGGCTTATATGTAAATATGCGAACCTGGAGAGGTTTATATATAAATTTATATGCATGTGTGGGTATATATGCAATAATCATAAATCAATAGGGCGTGGATGCAAGTAGACCAAGCATACACATGCACGAGACGTGATGGATTGAAATGTAAATATGAGGAATTCGAATCTGGGTGCTGCAATTTTCCCGAGGCATGTGCCCAGTGCATATGGGGGGGTGCTTCACATGGAGGCTCGGGTCTCGAAGTGGCTCGGGCCACATGGAACTCTGCATGCGACTTGGGAGAGGTGCAGGGTCACCAAAGCTCTGATGCTCGAGGCTAGGTTCGAAGTGGACCTGGGTCGTAAGATCAAACCAAGATGGCTCGATCTAACGACACATGTAACGTCTCCTTGTGTCGACTCCTTATGCAGTGGAAGCCCAACAGAGCTCTGACGAGAGCTCTGCTATCCTCTGTCCTCTGAGGATGTTGATGGTCAGAGAAGATTCCTGGAGCGTTGGCGAAGGCGAAGATGAGTCGAAAATGGGGTTGCAGTGGCAGGATTAGTGAGACAACACCCGCTCGTCAAAGAATAAACTCGAGATCGGAGAGGATCTCGATCCTCTGATCAATGATGCACTTGGGTACACGTGTGTGTTAGATAGGTATAGCCGAAGCACGAATGTGATTTGGGTGTGGTCAGACGTGGAATGGGCAAAATCGGGACAGAGACATGTGCAAGGTAAAGAAGGGATCGAGATGCAGGACCTAGAGGAAGAGAGTGAATGATCAGAGTGATGTGCGAAGGTAACCGAGGTGTGATAAAGGTGTTGAGCACATCATAACGGAGTGATGGTCTGTGTGTGCATGTAGATAAATCAGAGAAAAGGTGATGATGCAGAGTACGAGGATCACCTAGAGAATGAAGAAGAAGGTTGGGGATGTAACCAAAGGATGGGTTGGAGCTATGGAGCTCCTCGTCCTTGCTCTACAAGAATGGCTACCTCGTGGAGCTCGAGCAACACCTGGAGGTAGGCTGCAACAAGGTGGCATCATCGTGTATCTCACTGGAGTTCAACTATTTCATCGCTTGACTTGCTCTCGTTCTCTTTCACAGAAAGGTAGGAGGGGACTCAAAGAGGGCTCTCGCGAGGGTGGATGCCTCCAACTATCGCATCCCCATCGATTGTGCTCTCGTCCAACTTAATTGTTTTGTATTTTTTGTATTTTTGAATAGGTTGCATGTTGAAGAAAAATAAGACCAAACTCCTATTAAAAAATATAAAATCGTTTAATTTGAAACAACATTAATAACAATAAATAACTTAGCATGACAAAGCCTCTTCATGCATTATGATAATCATCTCACGCAAGGATGATCAATACAACAATAATGTACAGTGATATCCGAATAAACCACAACTATATTGAGGAAGTCGGCTTAATGCGTTTATCATCTTCTTGTGCTAGGAGAGGGAGTATCACCACCTTTCCTATGATTGACAAATCTTTAGTAAAAACATGGAAAAAGGACAGGAAATATGGGAGGGAATGCATGGCAAAGGAAATAAATGTGGCGTGAGGAATTGAGATAAAAATCTTGGATATTTATTATTTTATATTAGGTTTTATGACATATATTTTTTAAATATCGGATCTTTAGCCTTTAAGATCATTTGTGTTTTATGAGTATGTAAATAGTATGTGTTTATATGTATGCAAGTAAATATAATATCGAATCAAATCGAATTATTATCACGTTAATTTCGACTCAATTCATTTGGGAATCAAATCTACAAGTTAAAGTCATATTCGGTTCTTTTCATTTCGAATTGAACTTCTTTTCGATTTTTTATCGAAAGAATCTTAAATCTAATTCGAATTATTCGATTCATTTTAGCACCCCTAGTTCGGTGTGGTTTTAAAGTTTGCCTTAGGCCATTGATGATGATTGAGGTGCCTTCAACGAATGCTGATTTAATAGAAGTGACTTCTAAATTGGTGGTGATTGAATGCTATATTGATTGCATGGAGAGGCAACAATATGGAGGGAACCATCTAGGTTGTTGCATGGTAATCATTGAAGTTGTTGGCATCATGTGCGTCTGTTGACTCCTTTCAAATGATCTATGCGAAGTGGACATGAAGTAGTGTTGCTGCCATCCCAATGGCAGGGACAACCAAAAGCTTGATAGAATCGGTGGGTTTGTTGTAGGGTTCTGTGGCTGGAGGGATTACTCTGGTCACCTGGTAACGCTAATGGTGGCCTAACAATCTTGGGGTACTGCAAAGGCATCTGAAGTGATCCCTGGCAATACCCAAGGTGGCAATGACAGGTTGCAAGGTTATTGGGAATTCTACCATGCTCGATTTGATGCTCATTTGGCTCATAGTGTGCTATGCAATCCTCTCTTTTGTGTTCCCCTGTTTCATATCTGCTTTTAAGGGGTAGTATCTTCTTCTATTAACATGAGCGTATATTGCCTTCTTGCAAACGCATCATACACCTACATGGGATTTACAATATCATCCTCTTTGTCTCCTTTGTTTCTTAGCAAATGAAAATGTTTCTTTCATTTAAAAACACAGAAAATGTTCAAATTCTCAACTTATTCTCGTAATCGTTTTTGACCGGTTAAAATAGGGGAGGTATCGCAAGTTGGATGGACTTGGAAACTGAGATCATGACCATGTTGGCTGATAATTGTTGGGGTGGCGATCAAGTCTGATGCAAAATGAAATTTGGCGATGGCGGGAAAATAACTTATTCGAAGGTGGAGATATTTGGCGGGGAAGAAATGGAAGGGTTGAGAGAAGAAGCTCGTCAGGAACACGAGGGGATGGAGAAAAGAAACGTGAAGACCACGTGAGGGGATGGAGAGAGAAGAAAATGGAGGGCTTGAGAGGAGAAGTTCGTCAGGAACACGAGGGGATGGAGAAAAGAAACGTGAAGACCACGTGAGGGGGGAGAGAGAGAGAATAAAATCTCAATTTTTCATATCAACTGAACTGACTAAAAACACTAGCCTATCATCCCTTTATATAGGAGGGATGAGGTTACAAAAATAGAAACTCGAATTCAAATTGAAACCCATTATCCTAATTTGACTCTAACCGACTAACCGACTAATTTGAAATTCAAATCTTTAACTAATTAATTGGGATCACATGCGATCTCGTTTATTTAATTAAAAAGACGACAACTCAAATAAACGTAAATAAAATTAACGGATAAAAATTAAATAAATGCAGCTCTATATTTCCATTTCACGCTGCATCAACTAATTGATGCGGATTGAAACATTCGGCAACGGAAAATAAAATATTTTGATGGTGGAATTTTTGGTGGAGAGAAAATAGAGGGCTTGAGGAGAGAAGCTCGTCGGAAAAACGAGGGATTTTGGAGAAGAGAATCACGGAGATCGCGCAGGGGAGGAGAGAGACGAGAGAGGAATAAATTGGAGGGGTTGAGAGGAGAAGCTCGTCAGGAACACGAGGGGATGGAGAAAAGAAACGTGAAGACCACGTGATGGGAGAGAGAGAGGGGAGAGAGAGAGAGATAGAGAATAAAATCTCAATTTTTCATATCACTGAACTTCTTATAACAATAGCCCATCATCCCTTTATAAAGGAGGGATGAGATTACAAAAATAGAAATCAAATTCAAATTCAAACTAATTATCCTAATTTGACTCTAACCGACTAACCGACTAATTTGAAATTCAAATCTCTAACTAATTGAGATCACAAGCGATCTCTTTTATTTAATTAAAAATACGACGACTCAAAATAAACGTAAATAAAATCAACGGATAAAAATTAAATAAATGTAGCCCTATATTTCCATTTCACGCTGCATCAAAGTCTCTTTTCAACTCTCGTCTTGGGAGGGTGGGGACCTTCTCAGTGGCTCATACTTACATGCTTTTGCTATCATTGCACATCATTAATGATCTTACACTGTAACGTGATTGTTGTAGTTTAGTGGATCATGGCACTTTGAGGGTTTACATTTTGCTTATCTATTTACAAAGAGTCTGGAGAACAAAGTTTACATGAGCAGATGGGTGGCTGGAGTAGACTTTGTGTCCTCTGTGCAGTTCCCATCACGATGACCTTGACCATCATTTGTATTGGTGTCCGTCTGCGTATCATATTTCTATTGGTGCAGTTCTCTTGTCAACATATGCTATTGGGATGCTTTGTTGATATTGTGCTTTTCTTAGGATACCTAGGTAGCGGCTAGTGGTGACTGGTAGTGGAGCATGTTGTGTAAATACTCTTATGATTGTATGACTACCAATTCACCATCAATCAGAAAAGCTTATATTCAATCGATGCTATTACTCATATACATAATCATGTGGTTACGGCATTTTTTCAGAAATATGTGGTCACTACATGTTAAAAACAATTGATGCACGTGGTCAAACATGGTGAGAGAAAACAGGGGAAAGGAGAAGATGGGAATGACTACCCATGATGGTCAAGAGATTGGATGTTGGAGTGTCGGAGACCATTGGAGGGAGGGCGAATTTCTCTGAGTTAGAAGTAGAAGGCAAATTCTGACTAGGCTTCAAAAAATAAATTCGATTTCATTGATCCAATTATATTTACACATAAAACAATCCTCCATGGAACTTTACAATGATGTCCTTTTAAGAGTTATATGATGAGGGGCACTTCATGTAAAAAATCTATACTAGTTTATTAATGGATGATTGTGATAGTCCAGGAAATTTCTAATGTTACAAATTTTGTGTTGTCTACTAAGGCGTATACGACCTGCACAAATTGAAATAATCCAGATTGCTATGTGAAGTAATAAAGTATATCTGTATTGATATTATTCTCATGTTAGCTTCATGATCAATTTCCACGGACTTGGTGGATTTGGAGTTGCTAATATGAGTAGCTCTCTTTGGTTACTTCAGTTTGCATTTTCCATATGTACAGATAGCAGTATTCATTTTAATATCTTTTACAAATAAATTCCTCAGACAAACCACCTGAATTAAGCTCCGGCTACCTCAGATTTACTATCTGCACTATTATGCCATAACCACCACCACGTTCTCCTGCCAGCCCTCTGCATTTGCACCATGTCCTCCAGCACATGCCTTCCTACATTTTTCTCTCAATGATGCCACCTCCCATGCTCTTTCTCCTCTCTCTCCCTTCCATCCTCTCCCTTTCCTCATCTCCTGCACCCCTCTCTCCTCATTATCTTTCACATCTCTCACAGCTCTTCTCCGTTCCACATTCATGTCACCTCCAGTCCTTTTTGTATTGGGCATGAATTCTTATAGTAAGGAAAGCTGGGTTAACAGGGCCAAGGGCAAGATGTGCTTGCTACCTTGAAGGACCAAACCAAATCTCCAGGATTGATTACATCTGGTCACCCTGGTAACTGGAACGTGTTATATTTCACATATGTAGAAAAAGTTGGAACAGTTACTGACTGCAGTGAAAGTCTTATGCTTATATGCCCCTCTCTTCTCAGATTTTTCTTTGTATTTACGCAAACATGAAATACTAATCCCCTTTTCTCTCTGGCATTTGTCACTTGATTTTGAAGTGAATGGAACTATTTAACAGCATCTTATAGAGATTACTCACTCTTAATAGAGCAGTATTCTTGGTTGTTTTGCATCTGCACGGAGACTTCATAGCTGTTCAGATGATTCTAATACATGTAAATCGATGCCTTGCAGGTTGATGCAGCTATAGTAAGGATCATGAAAACAAGAAAAGTACTGAGTCACACGCTCTTGATAACAGAGCTTTTTCAGCAAGTATGTGTACCTCTCTGAATTTCTTGATGTTTGCATGGCAATTTTCATAGATTGCCTAAAACTGGAGGTCCAATTTGATTTGATGAGTTACTGCAAATCTTAAAAGGGTCTTGCTTGCCTTTTATTTCCAACAAAAAAATCCATTCCTTAACTTTGTTTGGGCAATAATACCGGGTCAAATCACTGAAATTTTCTTTTATGCCATTCTTTACCAATATATACTGAAATTTGTTGAATGTAGTCAAGCAATGGATCTCCAGCTTTCCTTGTTCTTTTTTAAGTTTAAAAATTCAGTCCTTGGTTACTTCGAGATGGTTCATTGCGTGGTTTTCATGTTTATTGTTGTCGTTGCCTCAGCTCAAGTTTCCGATCAAACCTGCGGATTTGAAGAAGAGGATAGAAAGCTTGATAGATAGGGAATACTTGGAGCGGGACAAGAACAACCCCCAAGTATACAATTATCTAGCGTGAGGTTCCACTTCCCCTTTCCCATGTTAACATCCGGTGACTACCTTCAGCAAGGTCTCTTCTTCGAGATGCTCAGGCATTTCCTACTGGTGTACAGACGACTCCGATACTATAGCTAGCCTTTCCCGTCAACGTTTTCGTCTATGTTCCTTCTGCTTCTTCTGGGTTAGAACAAATTGAAACTGTAACACAGTCATTTTGTAATTTGGAACGAGAACCGGATTACATTCATATACAGGAGAAGGATATGGAATGAATGTGCTTCCTCTTTGTTGCACAGCAATGTAGGTGAATCAACTCTCCTTGAATAGTCTGTACCAATTTTCCCTTGTAGTTAATTTGAAACAAAGCATGCCCTTGTTACAAGTTTTTAATATATTTTCTTGATCATACTTATCCCCCTCAGTGGAGAGCTTTGTTTCTTTATTGTTCAATAAATTTGTTGCTTGAAAATATTATCCTTTCTCCACAATTTCTAATCGAACCCAATCAACAATCATGAGACAAATTTTATGTGGAGACAGTGGTTCCATTATACAAGAAAAAGGTTCAGAGTACAAGAACACCATGCAGAATATATAAATGTGATTTTGTATAGACCCATGACCCTATGGTTATGCGAAAGATCGATATGGTCTCTTGTTCAGGGTCGGTCTCGTTGTATAGACTTGTTGATCACATTCCCTCCTTAGTACTTTATTTCTGTAATTAGGGACCCACATGAATCGAATTGGATCGGATTTTTGCAACTATATAATCTAGTCTATTCCACCGTAGGTTCAAAGGTGTGTATAAATCAATAATTACACGCAGATCTGTGCATGAGGATCCATATGAAATTGGATGCCTTACACCATAAACCCCTACCACGAGTGTTTACCAGTAAAATCGCTGCATTCGATCATAAGATCGAATGTTCTTTTTCCTTCTTCTTCTCTTTCTTTTTGTTCCAATCCTTTCAAATACCTCATCACCCTCTACCTCCAATCCTCTCCTCCCACTTTACGATGCCATTATCAACGATGACCGTCCACCTTAACCCTAGGATCATGTTGAGCCAAAATCAATGGGTAAGCACGCTCGCAGTCGTGACAAATAAAAAAAACAAGGGATTTGAGAGACAGATTAATGGTGCATAACTTTCACGTTCAAAATCAGAATAACCTAATTTTTAAGCTGTTCTTTTTCTTATTGCTAATGTGTTGAGGTAAATGTTAAAAAAATCCCAACTATACCTAGATTCTAAATTAGATGTCATCTTTAAATGGAAATTTACATCAGCAAAGCATCTCACATGTGTTTATGCTCGTGTTCAATCCTCTCACCATTCCACTACCAACCTTGCACTATTATTATGATCTTTTTCTCCGGATCAAATATAGATCTCACCATCTATTAAAAAGGACAAAGGCTTGTCATAAAATATGAATTTTATCACTTGCGCTCTTTTAACTTTTGTAATATAAGTTATGCCTCTTCTTTTTATGTAATATCAGTTGTGTCAATATATTCTTACAAAATTCAAAGTTCTGCACTTCTGTAATATCAGTTATGCGCCTACTTTATTTTAGGGATATTTACAGCCATAACCCTAAATAATTTCGTAATTACCCTAGAAATCCTCGATAATCATGAATTATACCCAAGACCTTGAATAACTATTTCATTTTACATCCATAACCTTCCGTTAAGTTTAGTTCATTAACTCGCCCAGATGACTGAGTTGATCTAACCAATCCGTGATCTAAGAGCTGAGATTGATCAAAAAATAATAAAGGAATGAGAGGAGAAGAGGAGGTGGGTTCAATCATGGATCTGGTGGCGGACTACAACGGGGGCAGGCGAGCGGAGGTGCATGTAGGTCCAACCTGGGGCTTGCATGGTGGAGCGCTGGAGCAGGCGGCAGGCAGCAACAAGGGTAGGTAGGCCTAGGACTTGTGGGGAGCTAGGGGGTAGGCTGGAGCTTCCAGGCGAGCCTAGGGCTTGCCCGAGGTAGGGGTGCTGGAGCTTCCGGACGAGCTTGCGGGGGTTGTGGGGAGGGGGTACGTTGGAGCTTCCGGACGAGCTTGAGGGGGGGAGGAGGGGAGGAGACTGGAGCTTGCGTCTGAGGCTTGCAAGGGAGAGGTGTGCGAGCGACCAGGGAGAGCTTTGCATGAGGTTTGTTGGGCAGAGGCGCACATCCCGGCTGGAGCTTGCAGTTTCGCCTGAGCCTTGCAGGACAGAGGTGCGCACGGACGCCTCCACCCCAGCTCCGTCCTCCACCACGCATACGCCCTGTCCCTCTGTTGCGGTGATGTAGACTCGTCGACCTGCATCTCTGCATACTTTAACCAGATTGCATGATTTGTAAATACGACTAAGCATTAAGGGTAATTTTGTCATTTTCTAACAGAAACCGTCAAATGTAACGGTCATGTCAAACGGACCTTAACACATGGTCATGTCATGTAAGAGTTAAGGATTATTCGGGGTTACTCACGTAATTGTGAATTATCGAGGGTTCCTAGGGTAATTACGAAATTACTCAAGGTTATGGCTGTAAATATCCCTTTATTTTAATAGTAGGGTAAAATTATGAATTTTGTAGGACACAACTGATACCAAAAATAAGGAGCATATACATGATATTGCAGAAGTTAAGAAAGGCACACGTGTAAAATCACAATAATAAATATCTACTAACACCAAACTGACCACTGTCTTGCAAATCACTGTTTGATCCTGGCATTTCACGCAATCCCCCTTTTATTTTAGCAACAACCTTACCAGTCCGATCCTCAAACCACTCTTAGTAGGTACTCTTAAAGAGAAACCAATTATTTTGGCAATATAACCATCGCATTTATAAAAAAAAACTATTCTTTTGATTTCTGTCGTTACAGAAGATGCAAGCTTTTACACCTCAGAAATTCCGTCACTACAACCACCTATAAAAATAGAAATATACTAACGTGGTATACTCAGGAGTATGGATGAAAACGGTTGGATACGGATACGAATACATCTATAATCATATCCTTATCCATTTTAAAATACAAATATGAATGCGGATATGAATATCATGTAAAAAATGGGTTACCGGATCCTTAAAAATGAATACGAATGTAAAACGAATACGAATCGGATACGAATGATAACATAAATTTTTAATAGATTAACTAAAATATATATATATATATATTTCGGATGGTTTGCAAATGAAATAAGTATATTAGATACAGTAATTTCATAACAATTTTATCAACAACGGTGAATGCAATCATAAAATGTTGTTAAGCACAATTAGAAATAAATATATTACTGTACTTATGTAGGAAAATGAATATACGAGTACGAGTGCGAATATTAGCGAATGTCAAAGTGATATCCATATCCGTGTCTATTTTAAAACGAATACGAATACGGATATGAAAATACATATAAAACGAATATGATTGAAGATCGGATACCAATATATTCACATATCTCCAGCTGCCATCATGTTTCTTTTGTATGCAGCCGACTTCTACAGAGAACGACAGCAACCCCTCCCTCCCTCTCCTCCTCTTTCTCCCATATCAGTCCTTTATATTCGGTTGTGGCGACAGCAACGTCGGTCTCTAATGCCTTCTCCTACCACCTCCCGACACCCGCCGGAGAAGGGCACCTCTCCATTCATCCCCCTTATCTCTGCTGCTGTCTAAATCCATCGCGCATGGGTGGTGTTTCAGATTGTGGTTCACGTTGCTCCAGTAGAGCGACTAAGGGCTCCTGCAGGGTAACTCCTCTCCGGTGACGACATAGAAAGATGGGGATGGGCTTCAGGTGGTTTGTCTCCACTGGAGAATTTAGAGCTCGTTTGGTTACTGGGGTACCCCGGTGTACCCCGATGTATCCCCCTCCAACCTTGGATTGGAAATCTATCACAAATCAAGGTCATATCACATCCTATTCCTTATTCTAACCCTCTCTCAACCCTCATAACCATCCAAACACCTACTATTCACAAGTGGATACCTCAACCCATCCCATCTCACTAACCAAACAGGCCCTATTGAGCTGGGTCGGGTCTGGTTTGAGTTGAGTTGGTCCAAGCCCATTTAAGTATATTGGCTAATGGGTCGGGCCTAGGCCTATTTCATTTTCAAATTTCAAGTCCATACCCAAGCCTAGCCCAAACAAAAGGGTCGGGTCCGGATCGGGTCGGCTCAATTTAACATCTATATACACAAATATCTTGTGTCTCATTCTTCTTGCATTTATCTAATTGTTTCTTATGAATGTGTCCCTGTTTAATAATTTAAGTAGGCCAACTAGTTCGTGATTTTGACATTAGTTATATGTTGGAAATAGAAATGTGGTAAAAAAATATGGTGACTTAAACCACCATTCAATTCACCATTACATATTCTATTTTAGATGCATGCGCTATGACCCAATACATATTGGTTAGTTACAGTTGTACATGCTTTGACAGTTGAGGATACATATTCCATTATTGCATATTAATGTAATAGTGTCCTCAATCCACGCTAATGGATGTGATTATTAAAAGGTCTAAATATCTATTCTATACTCGAAACAAGGATATGAAAGTTAGAACATGGTATTTGGAGTAAACATGAATATAATGAATATAATTATATCATATAGATCGGACTATCGGGCTTGCGGGTTCAGGTCTTCTCATGCATGAACCCAACCCAATAATCAATATGGGTTAATTCTGAGCCCACGACCTGCCTACTAAATTTCGGGTTACGGTTAGGGTCGGGTTATGCGGGTCGGGTTTAGACCGGATCAGGTCGTCCCAGCCCAACGCCCAACCCTAGCTACACTCCCTCCCATCCTCTCTCCAATGACACCATACCTCATCCTTGCATGCCTTCTTCTTCTAGCGGCGCATGGAGGAGCCTCTCGTACCTCCCCACCATGTACCCTCCTCTCTCCTCTGGCGGCGTAAGCGACCCAACATCACCCTACCTCCTTTAGCTCCTATCGACAACAACCCCAACATGCACTCCGCCACAATCAGGGAAACCCATTGCCATGACATCCTCGCTCTTTCGCGTCGCCGAAGGCAGGTTGCCATGACTCCTTTATCTCATGCCCACGGGAGCTGAAGGCCATCGCGTCGCCTCCTTGCTCGATTGGTTTTCTTTGAATCCATACTAGCTCGGGTGATGCATGATTTACTGAGGATGGAAGACACTGGTGCATAGTGGGTTTTCATGACCGCATTTCTGTCAATGATAGTATCAACTTGGGTTGTGAGGAAGGTGGTATATCTAGATAACTAGAAGTCTGGTTATACCGTATCCATTTTAAAACAGATACGGATACATATCTCAAAATCTATATAAAATGGACACATTGACTGATCGGATATGGATATATCCGTAACCGTTTACATCCCTAGTAACAGTTGGTAAAAACTATAACGTGTAGATTGTGTGAGTGATCGAACTTTGCAATTGCATCATATGATTCTATTAGATCTCTTGATCTCTTGATGCTCTCATGCCATGGAACATTACAATTCAACCATCTTACTCCTTGTTGGTGGAAATTCTAGGATGTCAAAATCTTCTTCACAGTATTACTGTTGTTAATCTAATGAATAAAATTACTTGTTGCCAATCAAAGAGTACAGTTCGTAAATCAATGTTTGTTATTACTTAACACTACAAGAAAGATGAGTTGTGGTCATGGAATGTGGCTACGGAAACTTGTGGTCACGATAATTCCATGGCCACTAGTTTCTTATAGCCACAATCCGTGGCCAAAGTCTTCATACAAGAGTTGTGGCCACGACAATTTCTGTGGTCACTTGTAGTGACCACGTGATATTCGTGATTAGAGAATTCTCGCGACGAGACTTGTAGCTACGGCTACTGGCCACGACGTGTTGTGGCCAAAGCCCAATTCCGTAGCCACAAACCTTGCATCCGTGGACATAGTTCTGTAGCCACAACTTGTCTTCCTTGTAGTGTAAAAAAATAACTAAAACATAAACGCCTGTCCGTAAATTCAACTCTGCCAAGCTATTTAAGATCCATATTCTATTCTCTCACACTACTTCTGATTCATGTACAAGATCATCATTTTCTACGTGACCAGAACTTAATTATATTCTAATTTGTCATTCAAATTAAATCTGACATAGTATTAGGTAAAGTCATGTATAAAAAAGAAATCTCATTAAATATTCAACGGAAGTTCTATTCATGTAAGTGACAATATTATCAACCATCATAAAGATAATCATATATAATCATGCTATCAAATAGATTTTACAACTCACACATTTTATGCTTACAGTAAACCCCATATCTCCATGTATGGATTGGTTAGAATTGACAAAATTTCGCGCCATACCTTTCTAGCATACTGTAGCCATCATCAAACATAAAGACTTGGTAATTAAGGACCTTCTGCTCATATGTTAAACAATAATCAACACTACAAAAAAATGAGTCGTGACCACGAAATGTGGCTACGGAAACTTGTAGCCACGATAATTCCGTGGTCACTAGTTTCTCGTAGATACAATCTGTGACCAAAGTCTTCATACAAGAGTTGTGACCACGACAAGTTCTGTGGTCACTTGTAGTTGACACGACATATTCGTGGTTAGAGAACTCTCGCGACAAGACTTGTAGCTACGGCTACTGGCCATGACATTTTGTGGCCAGAGCCCAATTCTGTGGCCACAAATCCTATATCCGTGGGCATAGTTCTGTAGTCACAACTTATTTTCCTTGTAGTGCAATATCAATATACTGTTTTTACCTCTTTAAGTTCTGATCAGAAGAGAAAGTCTAAGTGGCAATGTGACTGTCACTGGTTAAAGAAAATAACCATTATCAAATGATTAGAATCAGATTTGTGTTATCTTTCTATACAGAAGAAGCAGATGCTTAATTTGCGCAGATTCATTTTTTTTTAGAAAAAACGATAGTCAGGTCTGTCATCTATTGATAAAGTAATGCAGCCAAAATATACCAGTTCTATTACAGTACCAGCTGCAACACATCGAGCAGCAATCAAAACATAACAGAAGTTCATAACAAAAAGGGGGCCACTGAACAACCCTACAAAGAGATAACCATTTCTGCTGGAAAGATTCAGAAACAAAGGCAGTGAGTAATCTCGGCATGATAGAAATGTTTCCACTTTAAAACCTCCCAAAAAGACGACTTCGAATCATTCCCACCAGCTTTATCTTCGCAGGAAGTCGACTCCATCCGTTAATTGTTGTGCATCACTTTGCTTGGCCTTGAACCTCTTTTTTGAGTGCGTCCGTCCTCATTATCATGTACCCAGGTATCACTGTTTAAAAACATTGAAGGTGCCCCCTCTGCAACCAAGTTAAATTTAATAAAGAGGAATCGAACTATTGTAGACAGTTAAAAGTTTTGTACTTTCGAATTCCCATCTGTAATTTGCATGCCTATGGAATGATTTACTGGCAATTTATGCCCAGACGTACCCTGCAGATTTCGGATGCTTCCAGCCAGATTCTGTTCTCTGCGATCTGAAGGTTTTGGAAGGCATTTTTGCAGCGAGCCTTCCAAATCGACCACCAGATTGATGCCTTTAAGGAGATTATTTTCCAGTCATCGGTATAACTCCCGGTTGATGAGATTGCGGTTAGAAATTCATCAAACTTGATGATTGCTTTCGTAAATCCAAATCGAAGGAAAAGATTTTGAATCATTTTGCATTCTACAAACAAATGAAGATAATTTGTGCAGATTCAAAAGAAAAGATACGAACTGACTGTCATCCCATTCCCACTTAACATCCTTTTCACTTCATTCTATCAATCGCTCATAATTCTCCGGTAGGATGGTGCTTTTCCCACCTCAATTGTGGACACCTGAACCTAGGGATGAGCATTGGGTAGGACCGGCCCGGCCCCAGCCCGATGGCCGGTCCGCTAAAGCCCGACTCAGGCCCGGGCCCGAGTAATAGTCGGGCGGGCTTGGGGCTAATTTTTGGTCCATATCAAATTTCGGGCCGGGTTCGGGCAACGATGGGCCCGAGCCCGAAGCCCGCGGGTCGGCCCGCATAAGGATATATCCTAAGCCCGACCCGAGCCCACCCCACATATAAGCCCGAAGCACATAAGTCGACCCACATATAAACCCATTATAATGATCCATATAGCTTTGATTTGAATATATTTGATGTCGAATATGCATGTTGTAATGGAGAGTGGTCAAATAATGAGACTCCGATTCCAAATGAAGTTCTAATCCTAGTTAATCAAATCTTTTTTAATATAGTGGGCCGGCCCGAGCCCGGCCCGACCCATGTATTTACGGATCGAGCTCAGGTTTGGGCCATATATTTCAAAATATTGCGGGCTTAGGCCCGACCTGTAGGTCCGGAAATTAGAGTCGGGTTCGGACTGAGTTAAGGTGGACCCGACCCGCCCCACCCCGATACTCATCCCTACGTGAACCCATCGAGCATCAAATGTTTTTCTCGCATCAATTATGCTTTACAGTACTTATCAGTCTACGTGATGACCTATGGCAATGTACCTAATGTTCTCTCTCTCTCTCTGAATGGAATTCAAAGGACAGAAGGCGTGGACGAAATGGGTTTCATGAGGGAGGAGCAGCAGCAGAAGTCCTGGATGGGATTTTTTTCCCAGGGGAGAGAGGGCGTGCATGGGTGTCAGTGATGAGGGTGCGCGAGGAGTACAGGAGAGGAGGAAGGGTCTTGCCGGAGGAGGAGAGAACGACCGGTGACATCGGGGAGGAGGGTGAGGGCGCATAGCCTCCATGGAGAGAGGTCGAGTGTGCGCGGAGGGAGGCTGTCTCGGGAACGGATTGTCTGCTGTAGCACATCAGGTATAATAATGTGGAGAGACCTCTGATCTCATAGGGGGGACCCTCCTCCCCAAGGCTCCCGGTGAGGGTCGACCGATCCCCATTGGATGTTTCTCCACATCAGCTACAACGGAGGATCCACTTTGGACTGTCTATGCAGGGAAGAGGATACTCCCCTGTAAAGAGGATTACAGCAGGGGGGTGTTGTAATCCTCCTTAATTTTTTTTGTGATTTTAATTCTAAAATCTAACATGAGATTGAATCTTGGCTTAACGCTCTACATTTCATCCAAATTTCGCTCAAATCTGAGCTTATTTGCTATTTTATCTTAATAGTCTAACATTCAGTCAAGATCTAAGTAACTTAAATTCCATTTAAAAAGAGATCTAAATATTAAACTATTAAGATAAAATACCAAATAAGCTCGGATTTGAGCGAAATTTAGAGAATATGTAGAGCATTAATCTAAGGGTCAATCTGTAAGGTTAGATTTTGGAATCAAAATCACAAAAAAAATCAAGGATTACATCACCTCTGATGTAATCTTCTTTACATCTGTGCAGGTAAGGCACAAGCAGAGAGAAAAGGGGCGCACGGATTGTCTGCTATAGGGAGGATTGCAGCAGACTCTGTTGCACCCTTTGGGGCCGCTCGATCGCGATCGAGCAGTTCCCACAAATCCCTCGATCTAGGACCACAAAAAGTGGGATTTCGTGGGAACTGCTCGATCGCGGAGCGGCCCCAAAGGGTGCAGCAGAGTCTGTTGCAACCCTCCCTACAGCAGACGATCCGCGCTAAGGAAAGGGAGGGGAGAATGTGTGTAGCCATCCAACGGTAAATGTCCCTTGGAATCAATAGGGATGCAAACGGATACGGATATATACGTACCCGATCCGATCCATCACCGTATCCATTTTATACATATTTTGACATTCGTATCAGTATCCGTTCTAAAATGGATACATATATAGATATCGTGTTGATATCCATAAACATCCGTATTCATATCCATATATCCGTTTTCGTATATAAATATAGTCATAGATTTATTTTTAACCCTATATAACATAATTCTCTATCTTCTTTTATCATATTATATAATTTTCATGATACAAACACATTTATTGAATTAATATCATGTGTTTTCCATCCAATTCTTATATATTTAAGTCGATTCTATAGAGTATTTCTAACATTACTCGTGTGCGATCAGTATCCGTTTTACATCTATATCCGTTTTTAAGGATATGATAAGATAGTTTTGATATCTGTCAATATCTGTATCCGCATCCGTATTCGTATTAAAAAATGAATAAGAATACGATAATACCTATATAAGTATCCGTATCCAACCGTTTGCATCCCTAACCAAAAACGAAAAATGGTTGGATTGAAGTGCAAAAGTACCCGTTTATGCCAGATCCGCGTTGTTTTGAGCTTTCGTCCCCGAAGTGCCAATTTATACCAAAAACTTAGAAAAATTTAATTTTCATGCATGCCTATTTATTAAGATAAAATTAAATTAGAAATTATTTTTTTAGAAAAGTCCACCTTATATTGTATGTTGAGACATTGTGGAGTTGTGAGATTATGAAAACCTAATATCATATGCTGCAATTTAATTAGGGTTCATTTGGTTATCAGATTACCTCGAATATTTTGTTGTACTCCTGCATTTTTAGGTCGGAAATCCATCACAAATCAAAGTGACATCACATCACATTTCTTATTCCAACCATCATAATCATCCAAACAAATACTATTCACATGAGGATACTTCAACTCATCCCATCCTAAGTGGCATGTTTGGTTGCTGGGTTGGATTGGGTTGGGTTGGATTGGGGTACCCCTGTCAATAGTAAATTGTATCCCTATGAATAGTAAACTGTGAGGAGGATTGAAAGGGTTGGAAGGAAGGGTACACCAGTGGGTATCCCAACCCAACCCAGTCCAACCCAGCAACCAAACAGGTCCTAGTGTTGGATAATTGGGTCCGCCGCGTGACATGACGTGGTTGCTGCAGTGTATGCACATTTTGTAATAATCGAAGATATATTTTTGCAAAGGTGATTGATTTTGGATGACATGATAGAATTGATAGCTGAACTTAATCCACGTTGTTACGATCATCTCTAGGATGTCGAGCTTGGCTCCCTTTCACTTACCACGTTATTATGCTCTTGCTTTTATATAAATAAAGGCATAATGTGGATGCATATGCAACTATACTGTTTCTATTTTCGAGGGTGTTAGGTTCAAGAATAAGCATGGATAAAGATGAAGAATAAGGTGAATAAGGGTCTATTCTCCGTTCGGTTGAATTAAAAAATAAAGATAATAAGCTGGGTAAGTGTTATTCTCTGTTCGACTAGCTATTGATGGTCAAGCAATATTGTTTGAAAATTAGTTAAAGTTGTTGGTTGTCATTCATTTTGGTGTGTGTGTGCGCGCGCGCGCGTGTGTGTGTGTGCGCGTGTGCGTGTGCGCGTGTGCGTGTGCGTGTGCGCGCGCGCGTGCGTGCGTGTGTTTATTGGTAACATATAATCACTACTTACAAACTGCTACGAATTTCCATCATAAAATTAAATATAAAAATCCACGAAGATAAAGTTCAATATTCTTTATTTATTATATTATGACATGCTTATCACAAACTCTCTGCAACCTCATGAGCGGAAACTTATCCGACTGTTATCTACGTCATCAGTCTTTGCTTCTCCCGTAGCAGTCATTGGGTTTCCTCCTGTTTCTAAATAAAGAATTCTTCTAAAAATTCCATCACATTTATTAAGCGTGCTAGGAAAACCTCTTTGCAACCAAGTACTCCTACGTTGGGGTCAACGTTGATGACTTTACATTGTATCCGCATGATCTTTGTACAGCATGAACTGGCATGATAATTATTCTTATTAGAATGCACAAATCGAATTTAAATACTTTTAAAGCTAAAAAATTACCTCGTTGGGGAAACTGTACCACAAATGATCCTCGACGTCCTCGTATCTTCGCAAGTCATCACCACATCCTTCATGCAGAAACATCTACGCCGTGAGTCTTTTTCTGATCGCAATGAAGCATGGAAACAACTAGATTTGTTTCTAGGAGAAAATTTGAATACGGATATATAAAAAACATGAAAAAATTGTATAGTTTCTCAGACAAAGCGGAAAAATATTTAGCAAGAACTTTCCTTCAGATTGCATCTTCCGCATATATGTAACACCCTAACCCCAAACATAGTACCACATGGAAAACTCACAAAGTGTGGGTCTGGTATATAAGTGGTGAGGATTACTACTTGACAACTTGGGCTTAAGCATTTTGGGTGGTTGTCATCGGATCCATCTGGGTCTGTATCCAACAAGTTGTCAGTGTCAGTTTTCCTTGATAACGGATCGAAGACCTAAGCTCGGGACGTTACAAATGGTATCAGAGCCAAATTCTCTCTGATAGTAGAAAGAGCTACTCGAGAGTTGGAGCCGCTCCTACAAAGAGGTTGGAGGAAAAGGCTACCCGGAGCGTGCAGCCGCCACTATCACTGGGAATAAGTGAATGGGCCATGTCGCAACGAGGACATTGAGAATATAAGTGGTGGAGGTTGTAACACCCTAACCCCAAACATAGTACCACATGGAAACTCACAAAGTGTGGGTGTCATATATAAGTGGTGGGGATTACTACTTGACAATATGAGCTTAAGCATTTTGGGTGGTTGTCATTTGATCCATCTGGGTCCGTATCCAACAAGTTGTCAGGGCCAGTTTTACTCGATAACGGACAAGGGACCTAAGCCCGGGACGTTACAAATGGTATCGGTTGTAACACCCTAACCTCAAACTTAATACCACATGGAAAACTCACAAAGTGTGGGTGTGGTATATAAGTGGTGGGGATTACTACTTGACAACTTGGGCTTAAGTATTTTGGGTGGTTGTCAACGGATCCATTTGGGTCCGAACCCAACAAGTTGTAAGGGCCAGTATTCCTCGATAACGGACCGGGGATCTAAGCCCGGGACAAGACAACATTGATAGTTCTGTCAGTTAAGCCACGTCATGATAGTAGCTGCTCATCCATGTCTAGTGTTGCACCACTGCTTGTTTATTTGAAACACTGGCCATCATTACCAGGATATGCAATCATGATCGTGACAAAATTAATAACATAATTGAATTGAAAAGCATCCGATATGTAACACAAAGTGTTCATCAGTACAATATGGGGACAACATCAATGTAAGGTCCCAAGTAGTATACATAAAACATGAATACATACAGATGGAAAAACACATTCGATCCGGGAAGATGGCTTAACAATCTCCCACATGGTTGTTGCCAAACTGTCACACCGCATCTCTCCGGCTCTGGTGTCTTCCTCGGAGACCTTGATATAGCTCGCTGCAAAGTTGTTAATGAAGTCCTCGTAATCGGTCGTCGACTCCATAGAGACCTGACCTTGTGTTGAGTCTCGGGTAAATACGCTCGATATTTAATACTCACTCTGAATGTTGCGGATAAAATTTTTGATAATGCAATACGCCATTACAACCAACACATGTTTCTCAATGTTGTATAAAGGTCGTTCACTGATTATCTTGAATCGGGCCTTCAAAATCCTGAATGTCCGTTCGACATATGACAGGAGCTATGAGTGTATGTGATTGAACATCTCCTCGGGCTTGACATATGCACACCCCTTATGAGCCCTAAACTGTGGCAGGTGTACAATGACTCCACGATATGGCATAGGAAATGTATCTATGCTTGCATTGCATTTCAGAAGGAACTTTCGATCAACACCATCATGCCAGCTGTTACCCCTCCCACCCATCTCCCACATAAAGAAATTTAGTAATTGAAGTAGATATACTTCATCACATTCTATGCTAGTGCTTGGTGCATGCTCCTGAATTTGGGAGCGATATTTGCTGCAACATTTTTGGGGATTAGTGTCCCGTCAATAGCTTCGATTGAATCCTAAAAATGGGTACGAGTTTCGTACCGTCTAACTCTATTTAAAAGGTGTTGCGTATGTTGGACATATGAGCCCACGGCAAGCCATTATGCAATAAATGTTATTGCAAATATCATTCCCTGATCTGAAATGAAGAATAAATAATTTGCATAATAGGTCCCTCTGTACAATTAGGGTTATGTACCATGGCTATCTTAATGATCTTACAGCTGTTGATTCAATTATTGAATCATAGAGGCTGGTGCTTGGATGAATATCTAAAGAGTTAAATTGAGGACTCATCAAGCACCGTCAAATGATTGTTAAGATGTGATCTCCAGCCTGAGTAGGAGATTGCAATCCTTTCTCACATAGGCTGATATCTGACCGACCTCTTGATGCATGTCCTCTGCATAGGAATAGAGATTCGGAGGTGTCAGATTAGTTAGGTCAATGAGTTGACTTAACGAGATCGAGATAACCTAAGTCCTATGTTGAATGCTGTCACAGCATAGACACACATCCTCTGATCAGAGACAGATGTATTGCTATATGTTTGAGTATGTACATTTGACAGACCAATAGGTTGATGACCTAACCAAGGTCTATACACCGACGCATTGGTGTGCATATAAGGTTATATGAGTAATACGATCTCTCAAAGGGATCATACAGGTTCACTACTGAACCGGAAGACATGAGCTCACTCATGAGATATTGGGAAGAATCAAATTCCGTGCACGGTCGTCTTGCTTTGGAAGCTTGACTGAATTTGTAGGTTTGATATATACTTTTGGAAAGTATATGATCAAGACCTAGGTATGATATACGCTTTTGGAAAGTATATGATCGATACCAAATCCCAATGATCAAATGAGAAACTTAGTGATCAAACCCTGAAGAAGACAGTGTAAAATTGATCTTGATCTTCGGGTTGACCATGGGTCTTCCAGTATGCAGGATGTACAGGTATTGGGAATACCTGAGGGTGATGTGATCATAAACGATTGTCTATCCATGATGCTTCCATTCCGAGGGAGTGATGAAACAGGTCTGGATTTTAGTGACTCCTTTAAGTAGAGAAGCAATCTGATCTTTGTCCAAGTGTTGGACAATGGTCTGAATGAGATTCAGATGCAATAGGAAGATTAGATTTGCGGTCTTGATTTAATCAAGCATCTGTGGGAGGTCCGTAAGATCTGGATTTGAGATGAGATCTCAACATCCAAGTCGTTATACGTGGAAAAATACAATCGCCCTGTCCTTATCTCCAAGTATCTGCGGAGAAAGCACATTATTCTTGAAGGAGTTCAAGAATAATTCATTTGATGAATTCCATATCCAAGCAAGAAGAACTTGATGATTAAATGAGATTTAATGATCAAGCTTAATATGAATATGATTCATATTGTGAGAATTATTATCTAAGATAATTAAATGGGATTTAATTATCAAGGATTAGAGAATGTGGATAATACTATCCATGATATATGTGTATTATAAATAAGATTTATAATACATATATTGAAGAGAGAGAATCTATGTAAATAGCATTTGTTAATTAATAGTGTGGATTGGATTCACATTTATTAATTAATTGGAAAATACAATTTAAAAACTAGTTTGGGTTGTGAATATGATTCACATAATGATCAATGGCATGAATGAAATATTCACAAATTAATTTAGAATTAATTTGGTGGATATTATTGCAATAATAGTTATTGCAATTTATTAAGAAATAATAAGATAAAATAAAAGGAGACAAAATAACCCCCTATAATTTAGGGTGGTTAGTTGACTCCTTTTTATTGTCACATTATCTCTTAATTAGTTAAATTAAATTATGTTTATAATGTTGCAACATATTTTAATTTAAATTAATGTTGTTGGTTTTAACCAACAACAATCATAGCCATTGATTTTACATGGACCAAGCCTGGCCGTTGGATCCATGTGTCCCATGGATTGAGATCCATTGGACCCTAAACTAATATAAAAGGAGGGCTAGGGTAGCCTTCCAAGGTACAACATCATTAAGAGTTGTACAAGGTTACAACTCTCTCTCTCTCTCTCTCTCTTCCTCTCTCATATTCTCGCCCTCTCTCTTTCTCTCCTCCAAAAGATGGTCGTCCATCTTTTGTAGAGAAAGGAGAGACTCTTGGCTTTCTTCTTCGACGACAAGAGTATCTCCTTCTTCTTTGGAGTTGCTTACTCTAAAGGAAGACGACGCATTTCGTATGACGAAATCAGGGGATCCATCGCTTGGATCTTCATCGAGGATTGCGGGAAGGAACGTGACTCATCATCGCGCCCACAAGTACGTTCTTCGTGGATCGGACTTAAGACAGGAGGATCTCTACTTTGGGATCTCGCGATCACAACCACGCTTCAAGAGGTATTCCTTATACTTGTGATTTGATGAAACGATCCGAGAAGTGTTCTCGTGATCATGTGGTTTCATCTATAGTTTTAAAAATTTTAATTTCCGCTGCATCTAGCGACTAGTGCGACTAGTTGCTCCGATTGCATACGATGCGATCGACACGCTTCCATGATGCGCTTGAGGATACTCATTATCCTTCAAGTGGTATCAGAGCCAGGTTGAATAAGGTTTTGGATATGATCCATAGACCTTAGACGATTTGGTTCTTGAAAGGGTTGCGAAATTTTTACTGCATTTCAATTTTCGCACCTCTATCTAATTGAATTTTTCTGTACTGTTTAAAATGTTTAAACACGAAATTTTCAATTGGATTTTGTTCCCCATTAAATAAGGAAACCAGAGGACTTGAGTTTACTAAATTTGGACTTCATTTGCTCAAGATATGGCTTTTTGAATATGACTATATTCACTGTTGCGGGAACTGCGGATTTGAACGTGATTAATAAGATAATTACGGTTTTAATCCGCCTTGAAATGCGTAAATTATCACTTGGATTCTTTAATAAATCAAATAGGCAATCTTTGGAAACTGAGTTTGCATTTTTTGGATTTAAATTGATCAAGATAAGTTAATTTTAGTGATTGGGGGTCACTGCTAGAAATTAACAATTTTGATCTTGAACCTACTGATATGTCATTCAATTATCAGATGAAAATTAATTGTTAATTTTCTGAAATAATTAGTGATAAATATTTGTGAAATTTTAAAGAAATAATTATTTCATTGAATGACATTTGCCTAAACCACAATGATAAGATATTAGATCTTGATCATTGGTTCATCAACAAACATTGCTTTCATGAAAACCATAGTTTATCCTACAATTGTTGTAGGACAACTTTTACATGAAAAACCCTTTTTCTTGAATAGGATTGGGGATTTGTCTAGCAAATCTCCTTATAATAAAAAATGTTTTGATGTATATTATATGGTATAATTTCGGTTGAAAAACTGATGAGCATCTCAAAGTACATGATGATCTATCTGGTATTATCCTTTCCCGAGGCGGATGTGGTGCCTAGTCGGACAACATTGGGGTCGCGGGTTGCAACGTATGTGGTCCGTCCCACTCTCGTCGGTACTGGCCATGACAGCGGGTAGGGACTGTATAATACCGAAGAAAGTCAATGTGTATTTTTCTAATTATTAAAATTCGAATAATACGTATTTTGAGATAATACCTACTATTCAAGTAAAAGACATGTTTGTTGATTGATGATTGGATTGATGATTAATTTAATGTTGATTAAAGTAATTATATCCAATAAACACTCTATTATGAATAGATGTGTATTTCCTTGAAAGAATTAATTATGTGAATATGATTCACGATAATTAATTACAATTTGAATATGAGGTGGAGGATCACATAAGTGACATCCATGATCTCCCGTCAAGGTGAAGGGTTCCATCGCCAGGGATTGTATGTAGGAGATGCCTGTCGGAAGTGACAGATCCTATATGCAAGCGCATCTGGATCGGGCTCTTTGCTTCTCGAAAGAGTAAGGCCGTATGTGTAGTGACCCCAATATCGAGTCCTCATATTATTGGGGCGATATTGGATTGCGCATAGCGAGTTCTAATCCTGTTGACGGTTGGCTCAATTAGCAACGGGTCAACATCATCTTAGGGGTGGTGGGCCTGGGTGTTAAAGACCGAATTGGGAATGCAAGTTGGACTTGCAAGGCGGAATGTGTTCCCGCTTCTTTTTATCCGAGTCGTAAGTTCTCATATTATTGGGATGCGACAAAGATAGGAAAGGAGATCCCAGATCTTGCGAGAGATATAATGGTAAGAATATCTCTTACATTGAAAGTGATTAAGGGAATGAACTTTCAGTGTTGACAAGGCAAGACAACTTTGATATAAAATTCCTAAATCAAAGTAAAATACGTATATGTAATATATATACCCTTATGCAAATTTCTCATTTCAGATAATCCTTCATTAAACCCACTCAATATTATACTCAATAATAACCAGTAAAATATCTTGGATTGGACTCATGATCCAGATATTGCACTTGCAAGTGAACGCATAATGTATGTGGTTGCAGTGTGCAAGTTCCCTCAACATAATGAGGAAGGACAATTAAATAAGACAATAAGACATCACCTTAGGGTTTGAATGTCTCGATAGTCTTGATCTTTCATCGAGTGTACTTTGGAAGTGACATGTCGATGGAGATCGTAATTGTCGAATAATCCTTATAAATAAAAGAAGATATTTTGATATACATATGTGCTCTATACATTTAATCATGAATGACACGGTTCTCTGCATTATGCAGAATGGTGGCTCGAAAGAGATGATGTATTCAAAATGTTTGAATACCTAACTGAACCTAAGTCTCCAAGAGTTAAGATAAATGTAGATATAATGAGTGTCATCATTCTACTATCTATACTCAAGTCATTCATGAAGCTTCATGATATTCATATTGTATGAAATTACTGAACCATGTATAAATGTTGAATGCTCTTATATTGAAATCTTTTGAATTCAATATAAGAGATTCTTTGTCTTGAACAATGGTTGTTTATAGATGAAGAGAGCACAGTGGAAGCGTGGGTTGGACCCATGCGAGAAGGAAAGTCAAAGAGTTGATTGTACTTCTGTGACTTCCATATGACATCCAAAGAGTTGGATGAATGCCAATACTGGAATAAGTTGATGTGTTGATAGTATGACTATCAAATCTGTCTAAAATCCTTAGTGAAAGACTCAGATAGAGCATCAGAATAATCTACATGTAATCATTGACTATGACTTTCTTATTTCATAAGTTAAAGTCTGACAATTGTATCCCAATCTTCTAATGGCACTTGCAATTGGTTGCATAAATATATTAGAAGATTAGAAATTTGATCTTAAGGCTTAGTAGTCATCTGACAATGATCCGGCATCAAGTCTTGGACATATGTCTGCTGATGAGATCAATAGACTAGTAAGAGATGAAACTTTAGAATGTCTAAAATTTCAAATCTTACATACTTGTGAATATTGTATTCAAAGTAAAATGTCCACTACACCCTTCTCTGAGAAAGGTGTTAGATGTCGAGGTATTCAAGATCTCATACATATTGATGCATGTAGATCATCTATATCATAGTAAACATTATGGATATGTGATATCTATTGATGGTTATGTATGATATGAGATTTCTTCTCTTCACCTGAGAAACCTTTGAAATGTTCAAAGATCTCATAATTTTGGTTTAGAATCAAAATTTGAAGAAAGATGAAATGGATTTGATCTAACCTAGGTAGCTTGTACCTATTAGATAAAATTCAAAGAATACCTTATGGAGATATGAATATCATTTCTATCTCACTCCTCTTGATACACCTAAACTCAATGGAGTTGTAGGGAGATACAATTGGATCATGTATGTCATGATTTGGTCAATGATGAATTTTAGCATAATTACCCCTTAGTTTCCAGGTATATATGTGTAGTAGAGACTACAATATATATATATATATATCCTTAATAAGGTTCCATGCTTGTAAGATGGAATCTAGCACTTGTGAGTGCTACTTCATTAGGAAAATAAGGGATGGTATTGGATACCTACTTTATGACCTTGAGATTCTTAGAAGATCCCATCTCTGAGAATGTGATTCTTGGAGGATGACTCTCTTGAGAATCAAGAATGAAGTGTAGGAACTCATTTGATCTTGAGAAGATGATGAGGCTCCTGAAAATCGGGAACTAAAAGGATAATTAAAGATGAAGCACTAATACCTCTTCAAATGAGTTTGAAGATGTATTCCATGTGTCAGTTAAGTCTGAGAGTGATCGGACTTCATGTGATGAAGCTCCTAAGGATCATAACATGGAAAGATGGATATTAGCAATAAAGTCTAAAGTAGACTTCATATACAAGTGTTTTATATGGACCCTCGAGGATCCACCTTTGTGGGTAAGACCCATAAAGGTGTAAATGGATCTTCAAGAGAAAGGGAATTTGATGAGAAGGTAGAGACCTTCAAAGCTCGGTTCGTAGCCATGAGCTACACACCGTAAGAGAAGGCATTGCTTGCAATGAGATTTGCTCTTCGGAAACCATGCTTGAAATCATCAGAATATTGCTAACCCTAGCTACACAACTTGACTGTTGCATCTTCAAGATGTAAGTCAAGATTGCATTCCTCTAAAGAATACCTCTCTGAGGATATTCACATGAAGTAGCCCCAGGGCTTCATGATTTTGGAAAGTAAGGTGTGAAAGCTAAAGAAATCCATCTGTGGACTCAAATAAGCTTCTTGTTGTTGGAACATAAGATTTGATGAAATTATAAATGTTACGATTTCAAATAGAATCTTGATGAACCATGTGAAGCTTAGTGGGAGTGTCATTGTGTTCATCGTACTAAATGTAGATAATATCCTAATCATTTGGAATGGTATAAAGATGATAATAAGTGTTTTATAGACTGGCTATTCCATACCTTGAGATATGATCTCAAAGATGCCTCTTAGATCTTAGTTCTGAAGTTGTTCAGAAGCAAAGAAAAGAGGATATTGGGACTGTCACATTTGTAGTACACCTTGGACATATTCCATTCTTGGAAATTCCAAGAAAGGCTTCCTTCCCTTGAGATTTGGTACTGACCTATCTAAAGGGATAGCACCTCAAAGAGTTGAGGAAGTGAATGCTAGAACTGCTTGCACCTCTGCATCAGTTACGAGAAGCTAAGTGTATGCTAAATGTGTATAAAAGCCAGATATCTGCCATGCAGTGGGAGTAGTAAAGTGTTACTGATCCTACTATGGAGAGATAGAACACTTGATTGCAGTAATAACAAAATCTTCAAAGATGACAAGGCTTTAGAGATGGTGATCTCTAAGTCTTATCTTCAAGAGCTTAAGACTTTATAGATAGAGATCTAAAAGGTCTTAACTGTGGATACCTTGGGAGATAGTGATCTTCCAGAATAAGGGTATTCTGATAAGGATTATGGAAATACTGGTTATAATAGTTATTGAGCAATAATGTCAAGGACACTATAACTGCTTTGACTAGATTGAGTATTGGTTGCATTAGAAGCAGCATTCGCATTGGATGCGAGCACTATTACCTAGGGATATGCAAGTACCATAAAAGGACTTGGCATAGTCTTTTGGGAACAGAGTGATTGATCAGCTTACCAAGCTATTTCTAAATAGCTTATGATTGTCACATGAGTGTGGGTTTAAATGATTAGCCCATTAATGGATCTTTGGGCTAGTGGGAGATTGTTGGACATATGAGCCCACGGCGAGCCATTATGCAATAAATGTTATTGCAAATATCATTCCCTGATCTGAAATGAAGAATAAATAATTTGCATAATAGGTCCCTCTGTACAATTAGGGTTATGTACCATGGCTATCTTAATGATCTTACAGCAGTTGATTCAATTATTGAATCATAGAGGCTGGTGCTTGGATGAATATCTAAAGATGTAGATTGAGGACTCATCAAGCACCGTCAAATGATTGTTAAGTTGTGATCTCCAGCCTGAGTAGGAGATTGCAATCCTTTCTCACATAGGCTGATATCTGACCGACCTCTTGATGCAGGTCCTCTGCATAGGAATAGAGATTCGGAGGTGTCAGATTAGTTAGGTCAATGAGTTGACATAACGAGATCGAGATAACCTAAGTCCTATGTCGAATGCTGTCACAGCATAGGCACGCATTCTCTGACCGAAGACAGATGTATTGCTATATGTCTGAGTATTTCATTTGACAGACCAATAGGTTGATGACCTAACCAAGGTCTATACACCGGCGCGTTGGTGTGCATATAAGGGTATATGAGTAATACGATCTCTCAAAGGGATCATACAGGTTCACTACTGAACCGGAAGACATGAGCTCACTCATGAGATATTGGGAAGAATCAAATTCCACGCATGGTCGTCTTGCTTTGGAAGCTTGACTGAATTTGTATGTTTGATATATACTTTTGGAAAGTATATGATCAAGACCTAGGTATGATATATGCTTTTGGAAAGTATATGATCGATACCAAATCCCAATGATCAAATGAGAAACTTAGTGATCAAACCCTGAAGAAGACAGTGTAAAATTGATCTTGATCTTCGGGTTGACCATGGGTCTTCCAGTATGCAGGATGTACATGTATTGGGAATACCTGAGGGTGATGTGATCATAAACGATTGTATATCCATGATGCTTCCATTCCGAGGGAGTGATGAAATAGGTCTGGATTTTAGTGACTCCTTTCAATAGAGAAGCAATCTGATCTTTGTCCAAGTGTTGGACATTGGTCTGAATGAGATCCAGATGCAATGAGAAGATTAGATTTGCGGTCTTGATTTAATCAAGCATCTATGGGAGGTTCGTAAGATCTGGATTTGAGATGAGATCTCAACATCCAAGTCACTATATGTGGAACAATACAATCGCCATGTCCTTACCTCCAAGTATCTGCGGAGAAAGCACATTATTCTTGAAGGAGTTCAAGAATAATTCATTTGATGAATTCCATATCCAAGCAAGAAGAACTTGATGATTAAATGAGATTTAATTATCAAGCTTAATATGAATATGATTCATATTGTGAGAATTATTATCTAAGATTCAAGGATTAGAGAATGTGGATAATACTATCCATGATATATGTGTATTATAAATATGATTTATAATACATATATTGAAGAGAGAGAATCTATGTAAATAGCATTTGTTAATTAGTAGTGTGGATTGGATTCACATTTATTAATTAATTGGAAATGCAATTTAAAAATTAGTTTGGGTTGTGAATATGATTCACATAATGATCAATGGCATGATTGAAATATTTACAAATTAATTTGGAATTAATTTGGTGGATATTATTGCAATAATAGCTATTGCAATTTATTAAGAAATAATAAGATAAAATAAAAGGAGACAAAATAACCCCCTATAATTTAGGGTGGTTGGTTGACTCCCTTTTTGTTGTCACATTATCTCTTAATTAGTTAAATTAAATTATATTTATAATGTTGGAACATATTTTAATTTAAATTAATGTTGTTGGTTTTAACCAACAACAATCATAGCCATTGATTTTACATGGACCAAGCCTGACCATTGGATCCATGTGTCCCATGGATTGAGATCCATTGGACCCTAAACTAATATAAAAGGAGGGCTAGGGTAGCCTTCCAAGGTACAACATCATTAAGAGTTGTACAAGGTTACAACTCTCTCTCTCTCTCTTCCTCTCTCATATTCTCGCCCTCTCTCTTTCTCTCCTCCAAAAGATGGCCGTCCATCTTATGTAGAGAAAGGAGAGACTCTTGGCTTTCTTCTTCGACGACTCGAGGATCTCCTTCTTCTTTGGAGTTGCTTATTCTAAAGGAAGACGATGGATTTCGTATGACGAAATCAGGGGATCCATCGCTTGGATCTTCATCGAGGATTGCGGGAAGGAACGTGACTCATCATCGCGCCCACAAGTGCGTTCTTCGTGGATCGGACTTAAGACAGGAGGATCTCTACTTTGGGATCTCGCGATCACAACCACGCTTCAAGAGTATTCCTTATACTTGTGGTTTGATGAAACGATCCGAGAAGTGTTCTCGTGATCATGTGGTTTCATCTATAGTTTTAAAAATTTTAATTTCCGCTGCATCTAGCGACTAGTGCGACTAGTTGCTCTGATTGCATACGATGCGATCGACACGCTTCCGTGATGCGCTTGAGGATACTCAATATCCTTCAGCGTAGACATGAGATATCATTTGCCAAGGGTTTAGCTTGAAATAAGGATAGAAGTTTCTTTTATGGAGTATAACATTTGGGACCGGGCAATCTTCTGCTGGTATGTGAATGAAGTGATCTATGAGAGATACGATGCATGTAAGGATATCATTGAGATTCTTCAAAATGGTATCACCTGAGTGTTGGAAATGTTCACAAAGAACCTGATTCTTCACGTTATGACCTAGGTAATACAACAATATGTAGAGTGACTCATTGGTCTTTAAGTGCCTCGAATCCAAAAGGCATGCCCTTTCCTTTTGGAAGGCGCACAGATGTAAGTTGGTGTCAGGATACATCTGAAAAATGTAGGATTGGCCGACATGAATATGCAACATCTCATCGATCTATATATGCCCTATACGCATGGGTGGGGGGGTTATAATTGCCACACGTGTTTTCCCCATCCTCTTCAACCACTAAGATTGCACATTGATATATCATATTCAACATGACTAAGCTGTACCTCACCAAGACGATAGCCGTAATGCCATCCATTTCCTACGAGAGAGCTCTTGAAAATATGAGCAAAAAGCATAACACATGCAACATCACCAAACAAATGAAAAGTGAAAAGACATGGTTGTGTAAAAAAATGTTGCAAACTAGAGAACTAGACTCCTACATATTATCCATGACAACGAAATAATATTACAATCCAAATAAATTCCAGCAACAAGAAAAGTTCATTTTGTTAAAGAAATAGTATTATTAAAAAGAGACAATTCATCAGCAGATTGCCGCGATCCTCCTAGATGAAACGATGAAACATCCATATGGCTTGCTGAACTAGATTCTTACCCAGGCAACTAACATAGCCAGTACGGACTTGGCGCAGTTGAAGATGATCTGTTCATAAGGATCACGAAGTTTGTGTGAGAGCTTAATTTGTGACTTTGGAGAGAGGCTTAGAAGCAATACCTCCAACTCGTTCAGAATCTCCTCCATCCCTTCATGGGGTTTCTTGTGAGTCCACCTTTGGATATACTCCCTTTGCTGCTCCGGCATTTGTACCATTAGATGAACTACATCCTCGCTAACAATATGTGAAGCCAGGAGGGTACTATCACTCCGGGAATGCTTGTTAGCGTAGGTCTATCTCCTTGAATTCTTACGTCGTCTCGTGCTGGAGGGTTGATTTGGATGTCGCCCTTGCTGCAACAGATCAGACACCTCGGGCGCATCTATTTCCTCTTCGAGCTCATCCTCGAAAGCCTATTGTGTCCCCATGTCAACCTCAAAAAGGCTGCAAACGATCCCAGTGGTGCGGTCCTGGGATGAGAAGGCGTATGTACCCCTGGTAATGTACTCTCCCACCATCGTATCCACAAGGTCGTAATGAGGGAAGGACTTCCTTCGATAGAGCTTGTAAGCTTTGTTGATATGAAGGAAACATTATGTGATAAAAAAAGGCTATAAATAGATCTAAAAACCTATATTGTGGACTAACATGCTTACAAATGTAAGCCAGTCTGACTCATCAGGTGCGACTATTGTACATTATACTGGGTCCCACCCCAAACTGCTCTTGCTTATCATGTGTATGAATGAGGTGCAGTCCTTCTTTCTTGTCTTCTATCTATTGTTGAGCTTTGGCTTATACCAGTCCTCCCTGGTCTGCATGTTAAAGTGGACGATGATGCTATGCTAGGAGGGTGATGAATCCTCACTTCATCACCTTTATTCTTTCATTTTGATCTTAAATTCTTAGTTAAATGCATGTATATATCATTAATTTAACAAGATAATCACTCTACAAATTATAAAAAATACTGTATTAATACTATATTTAGGTCAAAAATAAAAAGAATAAAGGAAGAAAAGAAAAATGAAGTGTCAAAGACACTGAGTGACCCTAGACCCCAAGACCCAGTCATCATGATGACTTGGTCGACAAGAAATAAAGTAAGTGGAGAAAGGGTAGGAGGACTGTACAAAAATACACAAAAAATCATACATAAAACCCTAATTTAAGTTGCCCAAATATTGCTTTTTGGAACCTATTTTATTTAATTATTTTTACACCTCAAATAACAAAACCTACTATATGGATATTGAAGATAAAAACACAAAAAATACAACATTGAGTTCACATAGAAATAATGTATAGTGTGTTTGAGATACACAAAATAAAAAGCTAGAATAAAAACTTTATTTGTATCTTCTCCATACCGCATCAAAATTGACCAAAATTAATTTAATTGTATATAGCTCTTAATAAGCTATTTAATGAAGATGATTTCATTCAATTTAAAATTAAGATGCAAATGTTAGGTTTTGGGCCTCATTGTGCAATATATAGTATATTATATTCGATATATTTATTCTTTATATATTTCAATTTCTTATATTTTTATAAAAGCATAAATATTATTTGAAACACATATCCATAATTAAAATGAATAAAAAATGTAAAAATAAAAATTATTACTTTAATGTATAGATGATATAAACTTATATATACATGTAAAGAATATATACATAATTATTCAAGTATATAAATTAACTCATAAAAATACAAAAATACTTAAATGTGTAATTAAATAAATTGAAATTATATAAAATACATTTATATAACAATAAAATACAATTAAAAATAAAACATGTAAAATACATGTCTATTGCCTATAATTATACATGTAAATATTAATTTATAATAAGCGACCTCATAAAAATAAATAAAAACATGCATTTAAATTAACTTACAAATACACATTTATATATACAAATTAACTTATTATAAATGTTTGATGCACAACACACGGCAAAGGAGGAGCACGTCGTGGTGGTGTGTGGCGTAGGCAGAGGAGGGGCATGGTTATTTACGAATCCCATACCATATTTTACAAATCTCAAAATATCTTTTACAAATTTCTATTATTTTTTACAAATCTCAGTTACTATTTACAATCTCAGATCTTTATTTACATTTTATCGATTTCTAATAGTATATTTTTTTTGTGGATCTCCACTCATATATTATAAAACGATCACATATTTTTACAAAGGAACGCAGAAAAATTACGAAGGAACTTGAAGCAATTACGAAGATTCATACAACATTACATAAGCACACGAAGCTACAATTACTTATGGCATAATACAAAAGACAATACAAAATTTATAAATGAAAATAACAATTAAAAAAACTAAATAAAGGAAATATAAAAAATGTATGATTTAAAATTTACAAAATCGAATCTGAATTATACAGAATTAGTTTCATATTTTGTAAATATTTGAATTAAATTTTTTTGTCGAGAACGTTTTTAAAAACCAACAAATAAAGAAATAAATGAAAAATGCTAAATTAAAATATGCCTAAAATGATAGTTGATATTATTAAATGAAATTCAAATTTAAATGGAAATAAAATGACCAAAAAAATCTTTTTTGACAACGCAACATTGATATCGAGATCCAATGGATCTCGTTGATGGCTCATCACTTCAGTAGTGAGCTCCACTCTCATTTGAAAGGTACTCTATAATATATTACATACATCATGTATTAAGAAAATAAAAGAAAAAAGGGATTTTTACCCGGTAGACCCTATAATCTTTTGCAATTACCGCTACGACCTTCGAAACATCGTAATTCCTCCCTCGACCCCGTAAAATTGTTAACTCTTACCCCCACAGACCCTGTGGTTAATCCCCATCCATTTGTCCGTTAAATGTTACCAGATTCCGTTAAAAAGATGTCCATATTACCCTCTTTATTTATTTAATTTACTAGAAATACCATTCCCTCCCACCCTCTACCTCCAGCTGCCCTCCCTCCCTCCCACTGTCCACCTACATCTGAAAACGTCGCCTCCCTACAGCGTCCCCTCCTCCAGTCTGCCGCCGCCCCTGCTCGAAAACTCCTCTCCTCCGTCGGCCGGCGTCGAAGCTCCCCCCTCCTCCCCATCTCGTCGCCTCCTACAGAGCCCTACCCCTCCGAGGTCCCGCCGCTTCCCCTGCAGAGCCCTCCCTCCGCCATCGTCGAAGCTCCCCCCTCCCCGTCTCGCCGCCCCCTGCAGAGTCCCCTACCCCCCGGGTCCCGTTGCTTTCCCCTGCAGACCCCCCCAGGTCCCGCTGCTCCCCCCCCCCATTCTCGTCTCGCCGCCCCCTGCAGAGGCCCCCCTCCGATCTCGCCGCCCGAAGCCTGTGCAGCACGAGCTAAACCCGCCATGGGAGATCGGATGGGGAGGGATCGATTACGGGAGGACTTGGACTTGGAGGCACGAAGCTTGGAGTCTGAAACTGAAGGCGACTCCGCCTGGAGTGTCTCATCGTAGAGTGTTTCCTCGCGCATGGAGGGGCCTCAAGCCTGGACTGAGATCAGAGCCACCACCTGCTCCTGGAATCGCACGATGGAGCGCAGAACAAGAGGCTCACACGGAAGGGGCTCGCGCGATGGAGCGCAGGAGGAGCTTCATCGCCTGCATCGTCGTCGATTGGAGAGCCATCGCCTGCTCCGATCTCGCCGCCGTCAAAGCCGCCCCCCCCCAACCCGCGGTCTCGCCGCTGCAGAGCCCCCCGCCCCCACCCTTGCAGTACAGTCTTTTTTTATTATTTTTTGGTTAATTATAACCGTCCGATCATAGATCGGTTAGATTAACTCATTTCTAACTCAAGGAAGTTAACTTTAGATGTGTTAATTTAACGGTAGGGTTCGTGGGGTAAGACGGAGCAAGTTTACGGGGTCAAGGGAGGAATTGCGATGTTTCGAAGGTCGTTGCGGTAATTGTAAAAGATGATAGGGTCTGCCGGGTAAAAATCCCAAGAAAAATAAAATCGCAAAATGTATGCAGGTGTTTTATAGTTATATAATACATACGAGAGATAGAACTTATGTCCTCTTTTGATCTCACTTTCATCTTTTGATTTTTTTTAGTTTGAGGCCATCTATTGTTTATTACATAGTTTTCTTTGAATTTTCTTTTTTTGTGATTTTTGGTGGATAGACACATGTCCATCTCCTCTCTTTCACCTCCTACGGCACATGGCTCTCCACCATTGTGACGACGCCTTTGACCCACATTGACTTAGTCAGCAAAAAAATCCTCTCTCATTTCTGAATAACTCACATCTTGCCACCAAAGCTCGACCACATTGACATGGGGATCAACTTGTCTCTCCTTGCGCCAACACCATCTGCGACCAGGAACCAGATGGTCTGCGGTACTGCAGTCTCTGCAGTAACCGTACGAGCCGCTAGATCGAGCGGTTCACACGAATTCATATGGTAAGAGCCTACAAAAAGTGCGAATGATCGAGCGATTCGTGCGTTTACTACAGAAACTGCAGCACGGCAGACGATTCTCTCGCCTGCGACCGACCCACTGTGAACCAACCAATTCAAAAATAAAAGTCACATCAAAGGAAAATATATATATCGTATCGTCACATCTTCGTACGCTTTTTATTTCAAAATAATCATAAATCAATCACTATCACAAAATCCAATAAAATGATCACCAACAAACAAACTCCTGCAATAATTAACTCGTCATCCAAACAATAAAGCAAACAAACAATCGATATCCCTGCCATCTTAAACCCCAATATCCAAACAAAAACCATTAACATAGCAACGATGCTAATTTTGCTTCGAAGAGATTTCACTTTGCAGCATTCAGAATTCTGGATAAAGCTTCAACGTCAAGACTTATATGGGTTTATCTGTTGTTCCATAAACGTGGATAGGAGAAGGTATGACTGTGTCTGACAACATTGGATGAGATGGATAGTCAAGCTCCCGATATTCCTATGATAATTTAGCAAGGTATCAATTACCCACGTCAATATATTCCCTCTTTATTCCTTCTTTCTTTCTTACACTCTAGTGATTTCCACGTCGTTCATGCATGTAATCACACAACATTAAATATGATAACAGCTTTTTTTCTTCTTCTTTTATTGTGTTATTGTGAAGTATCCAGGAAACCAACGTTATTCCCATGGATAGGGATTAGTTTGCATATGCACACACGAGATGGAGAATATATCGAGACATCACATGCCTTTTCTTCCTTTCTTTTCCATCAAAAATTCAGATGCCATACTCCCTTTACAATCTTACTCTCCTTAGAATCTATCCTTCGTTTCCATATAGATCTCCTCTAGAGTAGAGCAACAAATCTCGCTTAGTTGTCGAGTCAATACCGATGTTCAAGTAGCTAGAGTTGAGCTTTTGTCGAGCCGAACCGACGGCTCAAAACTTGAACTATATATCCAGCAAGCTTGTAAAAATCGGTTGATTAGGCTGATTAGTCGAGTCGGAGGAGGGGGTAGCTGGCTCGATTAGGCCCAGTCGACCATTAGTCGGTCAGCTCGACTAGTCGGTCGACTAATCGGCTGACTTTTATATCAAGCTTTTATATTTTTTGTTTTTTTGTTTTTTTTTACGGCAAGCTTATTCTAATATGCTTAATGTTATTTTAAAGTCAATTACTTCTTTTGTTTCATTATGTAAGTATAGAATATATATATATACATTAATACGTAAGCAAACTTATTCTAATAAACAAAAATGTTATATTTAAAGTCAATTACTTCTTTTATTTCATTATGAAAGTATAGAAATGTACAAATCTATGTATAAAAATGATTTATATATTTAAAAAAAATAAAAAATTCAAAAATGACTAATGACCGGCTAAATCCGATTAATCGCGCGACTGCAAACCCCACCGACAGAGTACCGACTAGTACTGCTTTCTGTAACTTTGATATTCAATAGAAAGCGGAGAAATCCGGGGTTCGGTGCAAGTTCCAATCTCAATCGTTTGATCGTGGTTGCCACTTACAATGAAGCTTAAATATGTTATATTTCAAAAACATAAAGTATAATTATATTGAGGTCGGGGAGGTTGTTATGTGTAACAACCAAGTTGGTTGTTACACGGAGCAATTTCCCCTATTTTTATTTTTTTCCCAAAAATTCCGCCAAGTATATTCATCTATATATCACTCCTACATGTCATTCAAATTTGGTGAGAAACAAAGACTACTAAGCCCTCCATCTAGAATAGGTCGATTACAAAAATTTCAGACAGTTAAAATTACTTGTTCTAGATGGAGGGTTTAGGAGTCTCTGTTTCTCACGAAATTTGAATGACATGTATAAGGGATATATAAATGAATATACATTGTGGAAAAAAATAAAAAAAAATGGGGAAACTGCTCCGTGTAACAATCAACTTGGTTGTTACACAGAAAAACCTCCCTTTTCTCAATTATATTTATAAATCAGGATGCAACAAATAATTTGGTTTTCAGTTAAGATGTCAAAGTCAGCTTCGATTTAAGTCCACGTTATTTGTCAAATTATGAGAATTATCAGTTTTTTTTTTGAAAAAAGATTCAAGTTCATTCATCGTAAGAAGAAGTAGTACATGGAAAGGTTTAAAGTTTGTTACATACCAGATGGATAAACAATCAATCCGCCCAAGCATCCAAAAAAGAACAGAAACATGATTTTTAGAACAACCCCCCCGAAAGAAAAGCTCCAGTCACCGAAAACGCCACGGGAAACCAAAAAGACTACACCACTGCCCATTATGAGAATTATCAATAATTAATTAAATGATGCTTTTTCATAAGAACTTATACTACAAATTATAGTGACGGTAATTCTGGACACTGTGATACCGATTTTCGAAATTAAAATATATATTAATATAAGGGTTTAATGTGGTTGTCCTTAAGGGGAGCTAACTTGGCTCCCCCGCCTCATTTTCTTCGTTTTTTTTTTTTTGAAAATTTCTTCTGTGAATATTCATCACTATATCCCTATATTATGCTATTAAAATTTCATGCGAAACAGAGAATCCTACGACCTCCATCTAGACAACCATTTTTTAATGGTAACAGAATTGCTAAAAACGATCCCGTCTGAATAGAGGCCGTAGGAGTCTCTGTTTCACACAAAATTTTAATAACATAATAGAGGGATATATTGATGAAAATCCACAAAAGAAATTTTCAAAAAAATGGGGAAAATGGGGCGGGAGGAGCAAGTTAACTCCCCCACAAGGGGCAGCCCCATTTTACCCTAATATAATTGATTGTAAAATTAACTTTTCTAGTTTGAAATTCGCAATAAATACTTATCATTTATTTTTCTTTTTTGGGTTTTGGAGTAAGCATCATTTATTTATAAACGATTAGCATAAAAATTTACAAGAATAACGTGTAATCGCCGCTACATGATTCGTCTACTATGGCGTACCAACTAAAGATGCAAAATTAACTTCATCACGCATACAAATGAGATATAGTTGTTACTGTATCCTTATCCATTTTAAACATGAATACAAATGCATGTGGACATATATATTGACATATATGAAAACTATTTTACCATATTCTTAAAAACAAACATAAATGTAAAATGGATATTGATCACATTTACATGTATATGATTTTGGAAAGTATATGATTAATATTGTCGTTCCAATATCAAATGAGAAATTTATCATCTCCTAATATAATAAATACGGGTATGTGATGGAATATACATAATGGGGGGAGAAGGAGGAGTCTGATCTTCTTAGCACTTTCGGTCAGAACTACAAGAAATGCTCATCCTAAGGTTAGCTCTACCATCCGCAGAGAGAGGGAGAGAGAGAGAGAAATCACCGAGCTAAGATTGAGAGGAGATGATTTGACCAAGGTTTAAATAAAGAATGCTGAGGTAATTAATTGACGATAGTTGCAGCTACTGCTCACCTTCGCTTTGCCGCTCGCCTTCTCCCCTCTTCCTCTCTCTCTCTCTCTGTAAGGAGTCCAAACTTTTGACTTTTTCCTATGTCTCGACATCCATGATAGGAATTGGTCAATATCTGAGGTCAAATGTTGAGCCTCATAACTATAGAAAAGGTCAGTGTCTAGATGTCTGAGGGGACGAGTCGTAACGGAGTGAAGATGAGGTTGAAGAGTCGGAGAAAGGCGGAAGATGCATCGGATGCGCGGGTGCATCGATAGTGCTGTAGAAAACAATGACAGTGGTGGATCAAATACAGATATATCTATATCCATTTCTAAACATAGTACCAATTAACGCGTGTTCTTGTAAATTTCAAATATAAAAGATAAGTTTGCGGCACGTGTCATTTGATGAAAAATGTCTTTTTTGACCCTCATATGAGGGGTAGATGATGAGATAGTGATAGTAAATCGATCAAATCGTCTCCCTCTGTTTGCTTAATAAATTATCAAGGAGTAGGAATGCAGTTGCTGATGAGGAACAAAACCCTAATCCTGGAGCCGAAAGCTTAATCTTTAATTAAAAAAAGAGAGTAAATGGAATCTAGATCTTGTATATCAAGCCATGCACGTTGACATCGTGCTTACTAACATAAAGATCAGATTACAATGCACATATTTTAAATGTTGTCCTTTTTAAAAGCAACATTTAATTGCAGGACGTATATTTTATATATGAGGTCAAATTCCTATCTATGTTCGTCACCCCTTATATATACACATCTCTACTCCCTTGAGAAGTTCACTCCTTGCTCGTCATGGTCTCCATGGCACCTAGTTCCTCAACAACCTTCATCATTCTGTGTCTGATCTTTGTTAGCTCGAGAGCGATCGCAGTACTGATGAGTTTGGAAGCGGCGCCAGCAAGTGTTGAAGCCGTCGCAGTTGGGAGAAAGGCGATTGAAAATGCATATATGGTGAAAAGTGTTCAGTATTATGGTAAGAGGAGGAGAGTACCGCCCTCCGGTCCTAGCCACAAAGGTTACCAAGTGCCCTCTAGAGCGAGGCGCTTGTTGAGGGCTAGCCTGCCAAGTTGAGCTCCATCCACCTTCTCTGTGCTTCTCCGCTCACACGAACATAAAGTATGTAATTGAAGATGAGTATATAACAAAAATATGTATACATCGATGTAGTAGAAGAAAAATACACACGAGAGCATGTAATAAAAAGTGGTCTTGTTTAGGCTGTCAAGTGGTTGTTGAATGTCAAACAAAGCAAAGAACCTAATGTAGAGAAACTACATTTTCTATAGGAGTTATTCAAAGGTTGATATCCCCTAGTTGTTTCAAAAAATGAAGATGACATCAAAAGGAAACTGTTTGGGATAATTTCCATTGGATCTTTTAGGTCTCTACCACACTCATCTTGATAGTAGTGGCTCATGTTTTTATTGTATGGTAGTTGTAGTTTAAATAAAATGGAAAACATGCAAAATATACCCCCATTTCAACTCAAAAAACAAATCTTTTCAAAAAGCTATAACCAATCAAGCATTAATTAAGGGGTTTAATGTGGCTGCCGGTAAGGGGAGCTAACTTGGCTCCTCCATCTCATTTTCTCCACTTTTTAATTTTTTTTAAAATTTCTTCCGTGAATATTCATCACTATATCTCTATATTATGCTATTAAAATTTCGTGCGAAACAAAGACTCCTACGGTCTCCATTCAGACAATTATTTTTTAACGATAACAGAGTTGCTAAAACGACCCCGTCTGGATGGAGGCCGTAGGAGTCTCTGTTTCGTACGAAATTTTAATAGCATAATATAGGGATATATTGATGAAATTTCACGAAAGAAATTTTCAAAAAAATAAAAAATGGAGAAAATAGAACGGAGGAGTCAAGTTAACTCCCCCTCAAGGGTGCAGCCCCATTTTACCCTTAATTAAGATGTAGGTAAAACAGTGATTGTATTACAGTGTAGACATATATCAAAAAAAAGAATGAAAATAACTATATAAATATCATAGAGTCTCGGATTTTTCTGAGGTCATAGTGGTTGTCTTTTAAATAGAAAATAACTGCAAAATGGCTTGAAAAATCAAATTACCTCGTCATTTCATAGTTTAAGAATAAATGCTTATGTGTCACATATCTAACAAATGTTATCATCATTACCTCTTGTAATTACTTAGAACAATTACTTCTGAAAAATTAAGAAGATATAAAATAATTTCTAAAGAAAACTTAATTTATATGCTAGAATGAAATTTGTAGTAACTGCGAACAATCGTATATATCAGATTTTTGTGTATACAATAATCACATATAAACCGTCCATTCCAATGATTTCTTTAACAAAGCATGAAAGAATGAAACAAACGGGAAAAACTGTAGAACGACCTCCGTGACCGACGTGGTCAAGCAACCGCCTCCGACGGTGACGACAAAGTCGGGTCTCACGGAAACCCTAACCGTTGGGCGTGAAGGATAGGGGGCGGACGTGGCGAGGGTTACGCCCTATAAATAACCTCATAGGAGGAGGGGAACACCATAAATCAGAACTCGCTCGCCTAACGTGAGCCCCCATCCGACCATATCCCTCCCTCTCTCGATCTCCCTCTCTCTCGTTCTCTCCAGAAGAAGAATACAAAAGCAACGTACCTGATTTCCTTCAATGGTATCAGAGCCAGGTTCCGATCCTGGAACCTGTAACCACGCAAGTTCAGGGAAAGGATCCATGATCAAACAATAGATATAGCATGCAACAAAGTAATGTAGATAAGCATCCCTTACAATAGCGACACACATGGTCTATCCTGCAAGACATAGGGTTCGAGAATTTATGCTCATCCAATATGTGCACCGCTCACCATTGTCCTCTACAACACCTCAAGATAATTAACAACTTAGAGAATACATAATTCATCGAAGGAGTCCAAACTAACACAATCACGTACGCATCCAAGAAGGGACTTGATTGATTTAATATTTATTTTTTTAGAAATAACTCCATAATAAAAAGATCGAGATCTGCATGATCTCTCCACTACAAGAAATTGGACTTAAGACAACGAATAATTTGAATACTCGTTGCTATATCTTCCGATCTTAAAGGCATAGCAACGAATATTATTCATTGCCAAACGATCTCCTGTACTTGTAATTAACAATGAATATCATATTTGTTGTTAAAGGTCCATATAACGACGATTTTTTCGTTGAATTATTCACTAAAATTCACGCTAATCGTTGTCATATTTAGCAACGATTAGAAGAAAACGACAACGAATAATCGTTGTTATATGATTCGTTGCGAGGAATATAGCAACGAATACCATTATTCGTTGTGAATTTAAAGAAGTAAGAAACGGATAATATTCGTTGTTATCTATTTAACTACGGAAGATATGGCAATGAATATTAAATTATTTATTACCTTAGACCAATATTCTTGTAGTGTTCGAGTTGAAGTCTGACCCTA
>JAZKJV010002785.1:0-246506 GCA_037367405.1 Ottelia alismoides
TTGGAGGTCGGATCTGGTTAGAATAAATGGAGGAAGATGGGTCCGCGAACCAGATCCGGCTCTGGTGGTCCTGGGGGATGTGTTGACCGGGGGTCAACAATCCCCCGTGGACCAATCAGAGCCCGCCAAGGCCTGAGTTTTTATTTGATTTTTTTTGGGCCTTTAAATGGCCGAATTTTCAAAAACTTAAAACACAAAATATTTTTATTTTATTTTTTTTCTATTTTTTTGTAATTTTTTAATTAATTTTTGGAAATAAAAATAAGGTATATACAATATAGGTCTATACATAGGTATATATACAATATATGTTTTTTTAATTTTTGATTTTTAATTAGTTATTTTTATGCATTTTTATTCCCATTTTATATTTTATTTATTTATAGGATAAAATGAGGAATAAAAGGCTATTTTTATTTTATTTTTATTATTTATATACATGGGTAAAGTAAATAGTTATGTACACTATATACATGGCATATGTACAATATGTTTTTGTGTTTTTAATTTTGTAATTTTTATTTGATTTTTGTTTTGTTTCTTTTTATTTATTTTATTTACAATATATAATAAAGAGTATTTACAAAAAGTTTAGAAAATAAATAAATTTATTTACAAGGTTAAGAAAGGGTGATCTATGTACATGGTGAAGGGGTGTTTTTGGGTCTTTTTGATTTTTAATTTTTAATTTTGTTTTTATACTTTTAAAAAAAATATGTACAAATATTTACAAATATTTACACCATATTTTTGGGTGAGGAAAATATAAATTTTATTTATTTACAAAAAATATGTACACATGTGAGCCCCTATCTCCCTCTACTTGGCTTTTATGCGGTCAGGCCCATGCTGAGCCCTCCCTTGGGTTAGGTTGCTCAATATTTATTCTAAATATTTCCCTCTTTTTCTTTTTCATCTTTATTCTTTTATTTTCGCACAAAAACATGCTAATTATCTAGATTTACAAAAAATGCATGCTTTTGCTAACTTTTCCTATTTACACATATCTACATGCATTTGCATAGGTTTTTGTAGCTAAAATATAAGAATAAAGAGTGATGAATGGGTATTCATCACCCCCCTATACTATACTTTGCTAGTCCCTTAGCAAACACTTATTTGAAAAAGAAGTGAAAAAGAAAGAAAAAGAAAAAGAAAAAAGAGAATGTACATGGATCAAGGTTGATTATTAACTTGCCTTCATTAAATTGAGGTATGGAGCTTAATCAGATCTTTGGATTATTAATGTGTCGGAACCTTATTCAGACTTAAGCTTAAAACCTAACAGCCTCTAAGTTCCACTATTCTATAACCAAGACTCCTCAATGCTCCAGATCAGAACAAGTCATCAATCACAAACCCTGAAGACCATGAATCTTTTCTTGTCCTGTGAAAGTGAGGTCTAAGCTCTCCATCTCAGAAATGGCAACTTGACAACCCTCCCCAACAAGGTAACTCTATGACCTCAATCTGGCCACTCTTTCCTCGAGGAGCGGGGTATTCGCTTCTAAGTTCAAGTACAACCGGCTCAAGAAGAGGGGGAAGAAGAGAATGGGTCAAGGCCAGTGTAGCCAAGTACCCTTGGGAGCTTGACCAGTGTAGCCAAGTCTCCCTGCTGCAAGCTACAACAGGTGGATCATGAAACCAAGCTTTGCTTATTGCACTTATATACATACTCCGGTGGGATTATCATTTTCTCTCAGACCCACCACTTTTTTGGAGTTCTTTTCTTTTTTTTCTTCTTCATTTTTTTTTCACATTTTTTTTCGAGTGCATCTATACAACATGTACATGTGCAACATATATACAAGGAGTTTTTCCCTCTTGAGCCAGTAGACTATCCCTCTTTTGAAGCTTTATTGCAACCCACAACCTCCTGTCGTTAGACTTCATGGTAACCAGACCAAGTTGAGACGCACTTCCTTCACTATAAGAAGAAGAGAGGTTCCGCCTAGAAGTACTACCCTCATATGCTACCCCAAGCCAAGGAAGACTGCCTCCTCACCACCTCATCCGTAGAGAGCTCGGTGCATAGTGCGGTTGTCCAAGTAAAGCCATAATCTATATAAGTCATGTGTTGTTGTTAAGTGCTCTACTTAGGCTCATTGAGATGACATGTGATCATAGCCTAGTGGACTCAAAGAATTAAGTCACCATGGACCTGAAAAGCCTTAAACCTAAGCCCTATAAGGTTCCTCTTAGAATTAGGTAGATTAAGATCTTAATCAAGCTCCATTTCTCAATTTGATTCCAGGCTAGTTTAAATGTCAACTATCATCCAGAAAAACTATATACATATGTACAAAAAGATGCATATTTACACGCTATTTTACAATCATGCAAAATTTTTTAAAATGTTTTGAAATCATAAATGATGATGCATGAAGTGCAAGTTTTGCAGAAAGATATTTACACACATTTACACAAGATTTTTTGCAAACTTTTGATTTTCAAAACATTTTGGAAAAATTTTGTACTATATACATAATTTTGATACAGAAAATATTTACACAAGCTTTACACAAAAGATTTTTGAAATCATTTTTACAAAAATAATTTGTACACTAGCTATGCATGTGCAAATAAAAGAAGATTATGTACATGAAAAATTTTTAATTTTTGTGGTTTTTAGCCATTTTTATTTATTAACACACTCACACAAAGTACGAGTTATGGCTAAAGTATATATGAAATATATACACACCCCCCTATACTTAGCTCGAACGATGTCCTCGGAGTCAAGAGCGATGAAGAAGACATAACTCGTGCTATGTATAGGGAAGTGAAAAGGAAGGCTATACAAAAGGGAAAATGGAAAGTCAAGAAGGACTCGGGTCTTCCCCCTATACTTAGGATCAAGTAATCCTAAGTATAGCAGGCTGTACACGAAGGGAAAACCGAGTGGAGAATGTACAGGGTCTACCCCCCCTATACTTAGGGTAAGATATCCCTAAGTATAGGAAGCAAAACATGGGTAGACAGAAACAAAAGAAATACCCGAAATGTCTCACATCCCCCCTATACTTAGGGTAAAGTGCACCCTAAGTATAGCATAATCACAAGATGGAGAAAGGGATGTGGGACTAAAGAATGTGCTGATATGGACATCTGGAATCTATGTACAGCGGAGGATCAGTAAAGCTCAGGCGTGAGATGCATTAGATGTGAGTCAAAGACCACATCTCACGCAAAATGAATAGGGGCAATATCAACGACCCGCGGCTCATGATCTAGAAATGGCTTGAGCCGCTGGCCGTTCACTCGGAAGGTACTCTCAGAAGACAACTCAGATATGTCGATGCTACCGTTGTCGTGTACCTTCCGAACCAGATAAGGTCCTTTCCATTTGCTCTGTAGCTTCCCTGGAAATAATCTAAGCCTCGCATCAAACAGCCATACTCTCGTCCAATCTCAAAATGCTTGTGGCTGATATGAGAATCATGCCACTCCTTGACTCTCCTCCTTATAATGTAGGCTGCTTGAGAAAGCTGAATCCTCTAAGCTCCTCCAGGGCAGCTAGCTCTACCCTCCTCTGGTCTCCTATACCATCTGGATCCATAAGTATGTCTGTAACTGCCCAGAGTGACTTGTGCCTCAGCTCAACTGGTAGGTGACAGGGCTTGCCATATACGAGGCGAAAGGGAGATGTGCCCAAAGGTGTCTTGAAAGACGTCCTATATGCCCACAAGACCGAGTCCAATAGCTGTGACCAATCCTTTCGGTCAGGGCGGACGACTTTCTGCAGAATAGTCTTGATCTCCTATTCGACACTTCGGCTAGACCATTCGTCTGTGGATGGAATGGTGTAGCAACACGATGGTCTATGCCGAACTCGCTAGCAAGTGCCTTCACCTGGTCGTTGATGAAGTGAGATCCCCCATCAGAAATAAGAACTCGTGGAACCCCGAACCGCGTGATGATATGCTTTCCTCAAAAATCTGCAAAACTGTCCTCGCATCAGCGGCTCGGGCGGGGATAGCCTCCACCCAACGACTCACATAGTCAACGGCCAACAGAATGTACTCAAATCCCTGACTCTTAGGGAATGGACCCATGAAATCGATGCCCCATGCGTCAAAAACCTCACAGAAGTGAATGGGCTGCATCGGCATCATATCACGCTGTCCACAAGTGCCCATCCTCTGACAGTCAGTACACCTCTTTACGAACTCATCTGAGTCCTTGAAGAGGGTAGGCCACCACAAGCCGGATTGGAGCACTTTTTGTGCCGTTCTCCTCCCAGAATGATGTCCTCCTGCCTCAAGCTTGTGGCAGTAAGTGAGGACGCTATGGTGTTCCTCCTGAGGAATACACCGACGCCAGAAGCCTATCCCCTCCTTCGTGGTAAAGGATGGGATCCTCCCAATGGTAAGACTTGGCCTTCGCTAGGAAGGTCTCAAGTCTCTGCCTGGGCCAATCTTGTGGAACTTTCCCAGCAACGAGAAAGTTCACAATATCGGCGTACCATGGGAGTGAGGCCGATAGCAAGGATCGCCTCATCTGGGAAGGTATCTCTAATAGGATCAATCTGCTCAGAATCCTCAGGCTGCTCTAATCGGGAGAGATGATCCGCCACCACATTCTTGACTCCAGGCTTATCCTTGATCTCAATGTCGAACTCCTGGAGTAGAAGGATCCATCTAGTCAGTCTGGCCTTGGCATCCTTCTTTGCCATGAGGTACCTGATGGCGGTGTGATCTGTAAACAAAGTCACTCTAGATCCAATGATATATGATCTAAACTTATCCAGGGCAAACACTACGGCTAGCATCTCCTTCTCTGTGACTGTATAATTCCGCTGGGCGGAATCCAATGTGCGGCTAGCATAGTGTATAGCAAATGGTACTCCCATCCCTCCTCTGTCCCAGCACTGCCCCTATGGCAAAATCGGAGGCGTCCGTCATGATCTCAAATGGGAGAGACCAATCATGCGGCTGGAGGACAGGAGCCTCAATCACACACTGCTGGAGAGTAGCAAACGACGAAAGGACACTTGTCATCGACAAGGAACTCGGTGTCTTTCGTCAGGAGGTCGGTCAACGGTCGGGCAATCCTGCTAAAATCCTGAATGAATCTCCTATAAAATCCAACATGCCCCAGAAATGACCGTAACTGCCTCAGATTGGACGGCGGAGTGAGTTTCCTAATGACATCAACCTTGGCCGGATCAACCTCCATGCCCCTGTTGGAGATGATGTGGCCAAGCACCGTCCCTTGAGTCACCATGAAGTGACTCTTCTCCCAAGATAGCACCAAGTGATACTCAATACATCGCTGGAGTACTCGATCTAGGCAATCAAGACAAGCATCAAATCCGTCGCCGTAGATCGAGAAATCATCCATGAAGACCTCCAAGCACTCCCCTACCATGTCCGAGAAGATCGACAGCATGCACCTCTGAAAAGTCGCAGGGGCATTGCATAGCCCAAATGGCATGCGTCGAAAAGCGTATGTGCCGAAGGGACAGGTAAAGGTGGTCTTCTCCTGATCCTCAGGAGCGATGGCCACTTGGTTGTAGCCCGAGTACCCATCCAGGAAGCAATAATGGCTCTTCCCTGCCAGTCTCTCAATGATCTGGTCAATAAAAGGCAGGGGGAAATGGTCCTTCTTGGTGGCTTGGTTGAGTCTCCTGTAGTCAACACAAACCCTCCAAGAGGTAGGTACTCGTGTAGCAATCTCCTCTCCTAACTCACTGATCACAGTCGTGATGCCCGTCTTCTTGGGCACCACATGCAAGGGGCTAACCCACTTGGAGTCGGAAATGGGATAAATAAAACCTGCACCCCACCACTTCGATATTTCCTTCATGACAACCTCTCTCAGATTGGGGTTCAGACGCCGCTGGAACTCACGCGACGGCTTCGCCCCGTCCTCGAGATAGATGTGGTGGGAGCACACTGATGGACTAATCCCATGGAGATCTGCTACACTCCATCCGATTGCCTTGCGGTTCTTTTCAAGAACCCCCATCAAACGGGATTCCTGCTCTCCAGTCAACTCGGCGGAGATGATGACTGGGTACATCTCTGGATCGCCCGCAAGGAATAGATACTTCAGCGAAGTAGGGAGCGGCTTCAGCTCTGGAATGCTGGGTGCCGGCAAATCTGGCTGTGGAAGAAACTGAGTGAACGCTGCAAGGTCTGCCAAATCTGCCTGGGAAAGTGAAAGCGTACTCTCGCAAACTGGATCGGGAGAAGGCGGCTCAACTGCACTGTCTCTGGTCTGCTCTGCCTCTACCTCCTCCTCATCAATAGGCTCAACTGGACTCAAGTCTGGCATCTGATCATAGCAATCGGCCCAATCAGACTCTGAATCCGAGGGATCTGTATCAGAAACGGTGGCATCAGTACCACCGGGAGACAAGGTGGCCTCAGCACCACCACCACTAGTCATCGTGCTGCGATCGAGGACCGGCTCCGCTGCCGTAATGGTATCCTGAACCAGGTCTGTGCTCTCCAGACTCTCCTCTGCTATCATCTCTGCCTCAGCTGTGTCTGAAAGTGAGAGGGTAGTCTATGCCTCAAGGTCTGCCCAAGCTGCCTCATCATCTGTGATCACAAAATCACAGTCCTGGTGGATGTCTGGCTCTGCGTCTGTCAGCTGCTCTGAATCGGTACTCGCATCTGAGCGGGATCTGAATCTGGCTCTATAGTCCTCGACCGTCTCTATTTGTATACTCTCGCCCTGGACGCGAAAGTACACCTTCCCGCTGTCATGATCAGTCACCGCCTTGGCTGTGGCCAAGAACGGACGACCAAGGATGATGGGGGTATCGGTCACTGATTCAGGGATCTCCATGTCCAACACTACGAAGTCCACGGGGAATTGCAGGCCCTGAATCGTGACGATAACGTCTCGTAATAACCCCTTCGGCCTCTTGACAGATCGATCAGCGAACTGAAGGACTGTCCTGCTCTGTCGAAGAGTGCCCAACTCGAAGCGGTCGAGAAGGGCTGCCGGAAGAAGGTTAATCGACGATCCGCTATCTAAAAGAGTACGGTCGAACCACTGCTCACTAATCTGGCATCTGACATACGGGGCCCCTGCATCTGGCCTCTTGGCTGGCAGTCGGTTCTGGATCGCAAAGCACGTGGCTTTGGTCAGCACATGGATCTCTGAAGTGTGGTTCCCTCCTCCTCCTCCTGACTGTAGTCCTCTCTCTCAAAGATCTCTGGAGAAGGGGGATGTGCTGCAAAGCCTCCTGGAGGGTTAGCTGAATGTGAAACCGATCTATCATGCTCTGGCTGAACTCCTCAAGCTCTCTCTTTTTGGATTATTTTTCTTCCCCTTCCCCATCTGAAGGGCTCTAGGGAAGGGGATCACTGGGTCCTTCTCAGATGAAGGACTAGGAAAAGGTCTAGACGGTTCAAGACCGGATCCACACATACATCATGCACCACAGTGGGACCAAAAGAATGTAAACCTTTTCCTTTATTAATATCAGAATTCTGAGATACATAACCACGAGGAAAAACATCAGATCTCTCTCTACAAACACCGGTGGCCTCAGTACCACCACGGGCTGGCTGCTCTGCTGCTGCTGAAGGACGACGTCGCGCGGCATCAGTACCGCGGGCTGGCTCGGCTGCATGGGTGGCATCAGTACCACCTCCTAGCTCTGGTGAAGTGGCGGCCTCAGTACCGCCGGTGGGATCAGCATCCTTGGTGGCCTCAGTACCACCGTCATCATCTGGAGCGGCCTCAGTACCGCTCTCCTCCTCCTCCTGTGGCGCCTCGGGATGGTGCTCAGATGAGGCACCGCCGCCTGCTGGGGTCCTACCGCTCCTAAGTGTGACAAAATCAGCATCAAATAAATCCGAAGATGTATCATCAAATGGGTCACTAGGAGTGGCTGACTCAGTATGTACTACCTGCTCAGATTTTCCTCTTGAGGCTGTTCGGATTGGGCTCTATCTGGGCTGGTATGGCGGCCTTCCCTCTCACCAGGTCCCGCATCTCCTGGCGGAACTCGTCCATCTCCCGTCGGAATGTAGCCTGCTGGTCCGTGAGGAGGCGGGCGATATCATCCAAAGCGGGGCTTCTCGTGGGAGCCCGACGGGTGGACTCTCTGTGGATGAGGCTGCTGGAACTGCTGTGGGTGAGAGGGGTAGGATGGAGGGTGCTGCTGGTATCCCTGGTGAGCCTGCTGCTCACGTCTCCAAGGCTGTCCCTGCTGCTGATAGGGACGAGGACCGTAGGCTGACTGCTGCTGATACGCTGGGGCTGCTGCTGCGGCTGGTGATGGTCTCTCTGCTGGGAGTACCGCCCTCCCTGACCTGACGGCTGCTGCTGGGGCTGGGCACCACCACTCCCCCACCTGAATCCGGGATGGTCTCGTCGGATCCCAGGCTGGGGACGGTCGTACCAGATCCCGTTGACATCCATCAACGGCTCGGCATCAAAGGGGGCTGGCGGGAGTACTGCCAGAGGCTGGTCCGGCTGGTAGACCACCATCTGCATCTCTGGAGATGGTGGAGACTGGTAGGAGGGCTGCAGCTGCTGGTACGGCTCCGCCTGTACAAGGTGAACCTGTCTAGGCTGCACTGGGGTGCTGGAGCGCTGGGACGAGCTGCTGCTGCTGCCGGCGTCACCTCGCGACTGAAGACGAGGCTGAGAAGCCGTCTGTGCCTCCTGGAGACACATGAGCTGTGTCTTCATGTCGCTCAAGACCTGTGCCATCTGATCCATCTGCGCTATGCTCTGGCACTGCTTCTTCTCTATCAGCTCCATGCGGTCCAACTTCTCGCTGATGATGCCCATGTCCGCAGCTGACGACTCTAACTGTGCTGCTGCTGTGGCTGCGGACGAACTGGAAGGACCTGCATCTACCCGTGCTATCCTCTGGTACTGCACGGGTCCTGGCTGATGTGGCTGGGTCTTCTGAGTGTAGAGCCGGGTCTGGGACATCACCATGTAGTTCTCTGCCATCTCCTCAAAAATAGCCCAGACCTGGTCGTGGTCCTTGGCGAAGTAGGACCCGCCACAAGAAGCATTCACCAGGCCCTGTAGCTCTGGTGACAGTCCGCTGAAGAAGCTCTGAACTAGGTTCGGCTTCGTGATCTCATGGTGCGGGCATCTGTCCAAAAGCTCTCTGAACCTCTCCCAAGCCTCGTAGAACTGCTCGTTGGGGAACATGGAGAAGTTACTAATCAGGGCCCTCGCTGCATTCGTCCGCCCGAGTGGATAGTACTTATTCAAGTACTCGGTGCGGAGCTGCTCCCAGGTATAGACAAATCTCCCCAAATGCTTCAGCCAGGTGGCTGCTCTATCTGCCAGTGAAAAGGGGAATGCGATCATCCTGATCGTGTCCTGGTTCACATGTCTGTCGTGGACAGTGCTGCATATCATAAGAAACTCCTGGAGGTGGAGGTGGGGCTCCTCTGTAGCAAGTCCATGGAACCGAGGGAGCATCTGCAAGGTGTTCGGGGGGAACTTGAAGTCCCCCACGATAGCTGGAACCACCACCCAGTGGTGCATCAATGTAGATCCGGGATTGTGTAAATCCCGCATCGGTCTCGGTGGTCCTGCTCCTCCTGCGGCTGCTGCCGCTGCGACGGCGGCCGCGGCTGCTGCTGCTGCTGCTGCGGCTCGTGCCTGTGCATCCGCATCTGGGATCTCCTCGGGCTCGCTCTGCTGGTCTCTCTCTGCTCTGAGCCTCTCCAACTCACGCCTCATATCCATCATGAATGCTCCCTGATCGCGGAGCTGCTGCTGAACCGTATCAAGTGATGCGATCAGGGTGGAGTTGATCGCTCCCTGGTCTAGTACAATATGCTCTGGTCTACGGGAGTGATCATCAGAACTGCCTGCTCCGGCCATCTCGACGTCTGCAAAATCAAATGAGCCCAACTCAGGTGCCGTCAAATGAATCAGTCTCTCCTCGGGCTCATGTCTCTCGGGAAGATCAGAAAGGGCATCGAGGGGGAACAGGGTGGAGTCGTACTCGGGCTCGGAGAGCGGGTCTGAGCTCTCGCGAGCCAACCTAGATGATGAGGTAGACGCGCCTGAAAGCGGTGCAGCCAGAGGCTGCCTAAGAGATCGTCTACCCATCATCTTGATCTAGCGAGTAGGGCGGATGAGATCTGGAAAAACTATGATCTGAAAACAAACCCCCGGTTCACCAACGCAACGCGAGCTGAAGACCGTGAAAGTTCGGTCAAATTATCTTGTCGATTTTATTTTGGTGAACACACAAATATCAGAGCGCTTACGTGACCTGTTGGGATATCCGCTGCTAACCCCAACCGACTGGCCCGCACGGAAGAGTCGGTAGTCAGTCGAGTTTAGCAACGGGGGGCTCTACCTAGTGTTCGGGTCACTCTCTCGCGCATACAAACCAAGCAATGAGGGGGTTGCTCTCCCCAAGACAGAATTTTTAGGGTGAGCGAGTTTTATGGTCAATAGTCTTAGCAGTCCCAATTTTATGGTTACACTTTTTAGGTATTTTTCAAAGCAAACAAGAACGCCTAACAAATTTTTTGATTCTCCTGGTTATTAAGTCAAAAACAGGGGGGAGAAGTCGAAAAAGCCGATGCACGAGAAATCAATGATGCATGCAAAGTCAGAAATGCGTACCTTGCTCCAGCTCTCTACATGCAAAATGATCCGCGCATAAAATAAAGACAGAAAGTAAACTAAGCTAAATGATGCAACGGGAAGCCGAGTCCTAGACGAGCAACTTCTAGCGAAGAACCGTCTAACCGGTCACCGACCTCCAAGCCAAAGGGTCCGGTCTTGGCTCGTCCCTCCCCTGCCCGACAAATCGGGGGTAGGAGTAAGCGCTTTACAGGACGAGCTACGACACGTAGGCTACGGAGGCTAGCGAGTCGGTTATTTTTATTATTTATTTTAAGTAGGTCCAATTACGGTCTATAGGAACAGATAGGCAATTAAGGTGTGTGGATCCTACTCAACTACGTCACAATCACCAGAAAGTCCTAAATCTAGGGGCTCGAGCAAAAACCGCGCAAATCCGGAAAATGACAGTAAGAAAGGAAAAAGAAATCCGTGAGAAAAGCCGCGAAAAAGCCGCGAGGTCCTAATGGGTCCCCCGAGCACACCGGTGCTCGGCGAAACAGACCCGCTACGGTAACAAGTCCACAAAGTCCAAGAGTGTCATGTCCCTGCATTATTACAATAATAATGATAATAAATGAAAAATCTAGCCTAATACCTCACCCACTCACTCTCTCACTCTCTCTCTCTCTCTCCTGCGGCTTCGTAGAGAAAGAAGCCGCCTCCAAGTGCCGCGGCTGCACTGGCTCCTTGAAAGTCGCCTCCGCGGTCCTCGGGCCCTCGCAAGAAAGACAGAAGAGTGGTCAGACCAATAAAAATAATCAAATAATTAGAAAAAGAAATGAAAATAATGATGAGGGTATATATGCAAAAATGGAAAATAAAATAATCACACAAAATAAAACAAAAATAAAAAGAAAAGAAAATCAAAATAAAACAAAAAGAAAATAGATACAAAAACCGCGAAAAGCCGCGGGCTCCGAAGAGCCGCGAAAAGCCGCGAAAATAAAAACGAAAATAAAAACAACACTACTAAGCCGTGCTCCCCGGCAACGGCGCCATTCTGATAACCACAAAACCCTCCAGACCCGGGTGAAGGTAATGGAACAAGGGTCGTTGCGACCCGGATCTCAGAGAATGGGTATATCAAGAAAAATCAACCACTCAGAATAGGTCAAATCAATCAAAACAAAAACGAGAGCGGTCTAGCTATGAGATTAACCTGGTATAGCTCCCAGGGTCGAACACAAGGAGCACGGGTTGGCCTAGGGCCTACGAAGTAGTAAAAAGAAAATAAAATCAAAGAAAAGTATTTTTTAGTGGTTTTTAATAATTTTTATATTTTTTAGGATTTTAGAATATAAAGAAAATAAAAGAAGGCAAATATAAACACACTTTGGAAATTTATTTAACACACCAAAAATCAAGCAAAAATTCAAGAAAAATGGTTTTTATGTTTTTTAGGTTTTTAAGTGTTTTTGGTGAATTTTTGATAATTTTCTAATGTATATTTTATTTTCTAAAAATCAAACAGTGCTAAAAAGAAAGGGTACTGTCCAGCAAGGCCCAAAACCCAAAGATAAAATATCTAAGGATCTCAGAGGGCCCTGAGGTAATTTTCCTGTATTCTAGAGAAAATAAGGAAAATTTGGGCACCAAAATTATTATTTTTGGATTTTTAGATTATTTATTATAATTTTTATGAGTTTTTAAGGGTTTTTAGATTTTTAGGGTTTTTAAGTGATGAAAAATAGCCAAAATTGGCTAGAAAATCAAACAACAAACAAAGAACAGTAGCTAATTTTTTTAGAATTTTTGGGGGTGATTTTATATTTTTTTGGAATTTTTAAACCTAGACAGTAGCTAAAAAGGATGTTTTTGAATTTTTAAAAATACTAAATCAAATCAAAAATGTCCTCAAAAATCCGTAAAATTCCTACACCATGGCAGGTGCCATGTGTCAAAATCTCATTGGATTTGGAGGTAATTTGATATTTTATTCAAAAATCATAAGGGGGCATAGTGCACAGGGACGTAAGTGCAAATACCCGCAAGTCTGGGGGCCAAGGTGCAAAAATCCCAGCTAAACACACGCGTGGCGCGTGCCTGGGGCACTCAGGGGCCTTTTGGTAATAAAAACCAACTCCTGGGACCTTTTGGTAACTCGTACCAAAAAGTCCAAGGGTACGGTTGCAATTTACCCACTAAAATCCGCACATGTAGAAATAAAAGGCTCACAGGGGTATAGATGCAATTACCAAAAAGTATTCATTCATTCAAGAACCCATCAGAACTACAGGATAAAAGATGTAAATAGCCCAACTAAACACGTGACGAAGCACGTGGACTCACATACACAGGGGCATACATGCAAATACAAACAAGCACCAGGTCCAGAATGCAATTTACCCTACGTAAATAAAACTACTAAAGTATTTACAGGACTAGAAATAAAAGACGCAAACTACGAGGGGGCCTAAGTAAATTACCCCTTTATTCGTCGACGGCTGGATAGGCGCCACGTAGGTGATCGGACGGCTCAGAATGGGTGGCGCTTCTCTTCTCTTCCGCACGTGGCCGATCGACGGTGCAGAGGGGGCCACGTGGATGATCCAACGGGTCAGGTGCTGTGGGTTCCCTCTCTCTGATCTGACGGTCCGGATGGCTCCTCTGGATGATCGGATGGATGCTGCTCCTCGGTGAACGGACGGACACGATCAAAACTGGAGCGGAGGGGCCATCGGACGGTGCTGGAGGATGGTGGAAGAACACTCAGCCGGCGAGCTTCGCCGGCCTCGTGTGCGTGCTAGGCTCCTCCTCAGCTGCCTCCAAGTATCGGAGAAGATCGGCGGTGAAGTCCCGCAGCTGCTGAAGACCTCAGATGACCCGGCCGAGCCCTGGAGGGGCTCCGGCGAGGTCGGCGGCGCGGAGCTCTTGGCCTGAATGTGAGGGGGCCTCAGATGGCTCCCTCTTGACCTGCAAAGCGAACCAAAAGCTTCGCGGGTCGAGGGCAAAGTGCCTCGACCCGAAGAAGCAGCGTGAGGGTGAACAAGGGATCGGGGCGAACGAGCTCCGGCGAGCGGAGGATGGTGGAACTCGACTCCCAGCTCCGGGGCGAGCTGGGTTGGATGAATGGGCGAAGAACGTGCATGACGGAGTGGAGAAGGTGATAGTGTGCTCCGATGATCGAGATAGTACGCGATATGGCCGGAATCAGAGGAACACGTCGGAGAGTCGATTTGGGCGAAACTACAAATTAAACGAAATGGGCGAGCTAAAAGGCTACCTGGGTGGAGCGAAAGACTGGGCTGGAGCTTGGCTAGCTCCTGGTCGTCGCCTCGAAGGGCGTCAAGGCCTGAGGCTCGATCTCCGGTCGGGTGGCGGAGCACGGCGGCGCGAAGCAGCCGGATCGATGGTCGGCCACCTCCTCCTCGCTGCAACAGGAACAATCGCGAGCTGTCACCTCGGTGATTGCTCTGGAGGTCACGGGAGTGAGAATGTGGAGCCAAAGATGCGAGTGGAGCGCGGCGGAGCTCGGCTTTTATGTGGGTGCAGGTCCGGGAAGAGGAGCTCGGGTCCGGCTCGATGGAGCACGGATCCCTAGGATCGATGTCGGGCGAGATTCCCGGATACCTGGGGAGTAATTAGGACCAAGGATTAGGCTAAATGGAGGTCGGATCTGGTTAGAATAAATGGGAGAAGATGGGTCCGCGAACCAGATCCGGCTCTGGTGGTCCTGGGGGAGGTGTTGACCGGGGGTCAACAATCCCCCGTGGACCAATCAGAGCCCGCCAAGGCCTGAGTTTTTATTTGATTTTTTTGGGCCTTTAAATGGCCGAATTTTCAAAAACTTAAAACACAAAATATTTTTATTTTATTTTTTTCTATTTTTTTGTAATTTTTAATTAATTTTTGGAAATAAAAATAAGGTATATACAATATAGGTCTATACATAGGTATATATACAATATATGTTTTTTTAATTTTTGATTTTTAATTAGTTATTTTTATGCATTTTTATTCCCATTTTATATTTTATTTATTTATAGGATAAAATGAGGAATAAAAGGCTATTTTTATTTTATTTTTATTATTTATATACATGGGTAAAGTAAATAGTTATGTACACTATATACATGGCATATGTACAATATGTTTTTGTGTTTTTAATTTTGTAATTTTTATTTGATTTTTGTTTTGTTTCTTTTTATTTATTTTATTTACAATATATAATAAAGAGTATTTACAAAAAGTTTAGAAAATAAATAAATTTATTTACAAGGTTAAGAAAGGGTGATCTATGTACATGGTGAAGGGGTGTTTTTGGGTCTTTTTGATTTTTAATTTTTAATTTTGTTTTTATACTTTTAAAAAAAATATGTACAAATATTTACAAATATTTACACCATATTTTTGGGTGAGGAAAATATAAATTTTATTTATTTACAAAAAATATGTACACATGTGAGCCCCTATCTCCCTCTACTTGGCTTTTATGCGGTCAGGCCCATGCTGAGCCCTCCCTTGGGTTAGGTTGCTCAATATTTATTCTAAATATTTCCCTCTTTTTCTTTTTCATCTTTATTCTTTTATTTTCGCACAAAAACATGCTAATTATCTAGATTTACAAAAATGCATGCTTTTGCTAACTTTTCCTATTTACACATATCTACATGCATTTGCATAGGTTTTTGTAGCTAAAATATAAGAATAAAGAGTGATGAATGGGTATTCATCATAGGGATCAACTCTGTAAAGATCAAGATGCATGATGGGGTCACGAGGACAGTTAAAGAATTATGACATATTCCTAATCCTGAAAAGAACCTGATGTCCCTTTGAGTCATGGACTCTAAAGGATATAGGTACAATGTTAAATGGGGAGTTATGCAGGTTGACAAAGATGGGGTAGTTTTCATCAAAGACAACAAATAGAAGACCCTATGTATCATACACAAGTCTACAGTTATAACTTCTGCTATAGTTGAATCACAGTCAAAATTGTGGCATATACAATTGGGATACATGAGTCATGTAGAGATATATTATTTACTTATGTACTTTTCTTGTATTTTTCTTTTCTGTTGGACTCTTTATGTATTTTACCCATAGGCTACTCTCCTATATAAGAGAGTCTAGGGCGGATGGAATAAACAAGTTTTCTCATTTTCCCAACACGATATCAGAGCGACGGTCATATATCGGAGTTCTCAAGCCAAACCCTAACCCTAGCCTCCATCCTCAAGCCCTCCACACGTGTCGTGCGCCGCCTCGGTCCTACGCGTGCGGCGTCGGTGATCTGCTGTGTGCTGCCTCCAGCGTACAGCGCCTGCACATGCATTCGCGCATCTCCTGTACGCCGCCTCCTGCATGCTTGCGTGTAGGAACAACCGTGCGCATGTGCACCATCTCCTGTGCGCTGCATCTCCGGTGCGCCATCTCCTGCGCGCTGCATCTCCGATGCGCCGTCTCCTGCGCGCTGCATCTCCATTGCGTGTAGAAATTGCAGCACTCGTGCATCTTCCGTGCGTCGCACTTGCGCATCTAGATGCCAGTGCACGCACATCTGCACGTGCATCTGCGTGATCCTCTGTGCACACCTCTGCTCGAGTGCGCTTGTGTGTGCCCTTGACGTAATCCTGCACACGCATCTGTGCGCACATCTACGCGCATGATCTCCGTACGCGTGCAGCCCTAGGCCAGCGCGTGTGCGACTCCAGCCTCGTTCTGCGCGTGTTTTCAGATTGATGAGTTTGGTTGCTTGTGTCTACACATGCAACTACATCCGTCAATGTCCGTGTAGACAGAATCATCTATTCAGTCTACTCCCCTAGTCTTCATATATCATAATGTCAGAAAGCAAGGCGGATATTTCATCTACATGCGCCTTCAGAGGTCCAACGCTTATTGTGAAGATGGATGGTTCAAACTATGAATGGTGGGCCATGCAGTTCATGAGCATGATGAAGTCAACCGGTAAGAAGTACAATCTTACTGAGGAAGAGCATGCTAAGAAGACAGGGGTTAATGCCTCTTGGGAGGCAGATGATGCAAATGCCAAAGTCTGGCTTTCTGGAACATTAGCAATTGAGTTTGCTAACGGTATCCTCCATCAGCCCACTGTCAAAGCAATGCGGGACATTCTTGTGAACCCCTCAGGATCCGGGTACCCGTTTACGATGCAGTTCGTAATATTTCATTCACATTGATCACAGAAGTTGGAGAAAAGCAGGGAAAATTTTTCGCACGGCTAATTATCCACATGACATTCACATCCACAACATAACCACAAGTAAAAAGAAATACAAATGGCACCAAAATTCCTTTTTATTAATATTCATATTCATTTACAACTTGCACAAGCATCTTTCATATAACAACATATATCCCAAGTGATACAAAAGAGATAGCATTTACATCATCAACTGAACAAAAACTGAGACAAAGTACTTCATACCGTCTAGTGTATACTCTGTCTCCAGGAAGCATGTATAGCTACTGAGCAGCTACTGAACTGCAGGTTGTTTGCCTGCCACACACAATAGGACAGAAGAGGCATCAGCCATTGCTGGTACCTCCCTAAAATTTATAAAAATAACTTGACATTTAATATGTGCAAAAGCAAGCAAGTAGAAAGGTGGTATAAGTAAAATCTACATCTACTTACGTAAGTAAAAAGGGGTTTCAAGTTGTTTGTAATGCATTTCTAATGATTTCCCCAGAACCCGGCATTTTCCCCATATTACCTATTTATTTGTAGTTGAATATTCATGAGGGTATGAGTGTGAGCATATATATCAATTGCTTCAGAGATCATGTTGGTGAGTAAAAATGGAAAAGTTAAGATTGTAAAGATCTATTAATTTATTTAAATTCTTGGGTAGCGAGAATAGTCTTTTGATCATAACTTCTCCAATTCTTAACTTCAATGTTTCAGATATAACTCCTGTTGTTGTAGATATAGATATGAATGATCTAGATATAGAATCGCCAAGTTTGTTTGGCGAAGTAACTCAAGCGGTGAAGAAGCCTACAAATGGCTCTTCCGTCTCGCCCTCTAATTGGAAGCGCTGTCCAATAGAGGGATAGGTCTACTCCCCAACTATGCCACTGAGACGGGTGAGAGAGACTCCCTAGAAAAGTCGCTCTAAAAAAAACTGCCCGACTAGTACGGGCGGACGAGCTCGTACGTAAAACTGAAAACCAAGGATCCCCCGCCTGGGTATCCTAAAAGACAGGGTCAGCGGAACTGGTCTAAAGTCTGGATCCCAACGAGGCGTAAAAACACTGCGAGCTCGCGTAAAAACCGTGTAAAAGACTGGGATCCTAGACCCGCGCACTTGGCGGCCGCTGCCCTAACTGGGCTTCCTATTCTCCCGCCCAATTGAGGGTCACCGCGCCCTCGCACGGTCAGGTGTAAAGATTACCATGACCGGCATTATAAATTCTCAGTTGTCCTTGATTCACCATCATATTGATGTACTAATTACCTTGTAATTGAGGTAATATCTTTGTGAATATTCAGTCAGTAAATCTTAGATATATAAATTGGACTTGTTGAGATTTGTTACAGGTCTCGATTAATTATAAAATTTCAAAGTGATCTGGCATAACTAGGAAACTCATAAACTTAGTAAATATATATATGTGTGGTTGACTTGAGCATAGATTTCATATGACACATATCTTTCAAGATCCAGCTCATTTTATGGCCTATTAATAATGATATCATTTCGTGATATCTTCTTTTATTATTCATACTTGAACACCTTGAAGATATACTAAATATTTATAAGGTATTACTGTTGGTCTTAGGAAATTCCAGTTAAAGCATGGGTCGCAGCCATATTCGTAAGAAAACATTCTTGTCTATTAAATATGAGCATGGATGTGAACTGAATTTAGCATAAACAACCTACATCATATTTCCCAATTACAATGGATGAGTTTTGTAATATATTGCTCGTCATATATTGTTCTTCAGGTAAAAGGGCCCTAAAGAAAAAAAATAAGAATCTGGCTTTACAAAGAGTGCCTGGAAACAAATCACATATGCCCTATCTATCTAATTATTTTTATTAATAGATGTTTTTTTCCTTTCAAATCTTTTAGGCTGAAATCAATCTTTTAGGCTGAAATGATGTTTAATCCAGATCAACAATTTGTCAAAGTCCAACAGTAATACTACTTTTAGGTCTAATTTTTTTATATTTAATCAAGATTAAATTACATCAATGTTTAAAGTTATAGGAACTTTATTTTCTTCAATTTAACAAGAATATCAGTATCTCAATCTCAGTTGAGATTTTAAGCAAAAACAGAACAAAGCAGAAAATTTTAAAATTTTCCATTAATATCTTTCGGTTGAAATTTTAATTATAACAGATCACAGATAGTATAAATTTAATATATATTTTTTTTCAAATAATTCGGTTGAGTTTTTAAACGGAGCAGAATACTGCTCAGAACACAGAACTCAGATATCAAAAATTTGATTTTTTTTATCAAAAATTTCGGATGAGCTTTTAAACAAAGCAGAATACTGCAGAATTTTTTTATTGATAGCAGATCTAATTGATTACAATTAAAAGAGTTCTAACTGTGAGCATATTTAGTCTAAATAGGATAGAGGATTAAGATAAAAAGATGCATAACTACATGTATGGCAGCAAAGGATGGGGAAGAAGGTACCTCAAAACCTCTAATTTAGAGGATTTTCTTAACATGCAGGATGATCCCCAGCAGTTGTAGTTGCTTGCTTTCTTGGAAAGCCACGATGGTTGCAAGAAGCTTTTAAAGGAGGAGGAGAAACAACCAATATAGTTGTTGGAGGAGCTTTTAATGGGGATTGGTAGCTGCTTGTTGCAGTGAGATTAGCAGTAGTCGGTCTGATACTTAGACCAACACTGCAACTCTGACGAGAAGGCTGGAGAAGAGTAGAAACTAATGGAGAAAGAAAGAACTTTGGGGTAATAAATAAGGGAAAAAGATTAGCCCTTTTGTTGACAAGTGGAGATAAGAGTTTGCCCACATGGAAAGCAACTAGGGAGACAAGTGGGGCTGCTGTAGCAGCTGTAAATTTCAAAACTAAAAAATTTATTATTATTATTTTTAACCGCACAGTCTGTCTGTATTATTATTATTTTTATTCATTCCTTTTTTTTACAAACTTCTCCTTATTTGAAATACTCAAAATAGATCGTATCAGCACCTCGAGCTTTCGTTTTCGACGCGAAATATCTTGATTTTATTGTCTTTCAACGACGATCAAAATGAGTATAATATTGATATACTTCCGATCGAGTTTTGAATACCTGAAATTTTCGGATACCTTTTTGTTTAAGATTAAATTTTGTGATTTAATAATATCAAACGACCTCCGATTGACGAACGGTCGATTCCGCTGATCTTGTTTCGTCGAATCGGATCTAATGATGGGCTCGGTTTGTTTCGCGATATCCGAATTTGCGTCGCGGCTTTTTCGCGGCGCGCATTACGAAGCGACCGATTTTTGGTCGATTTCACCCGAACAACTTTTGATTCACGATCAATTGATCGCTTTAGGTTATCTAATATTGTCAGATAACTTAATTGGGTTATTCGGACCTTATTTGGATCGAGTTCAGGTTTACGCGGATCCCGGATGTTATAATTATAAAAACCTCAAAGGGAGTCTCGTCCTCGAGACTCGAGTTAAGGTCATTAGGTGTCTTGTTTGAATTTCATATGTCCATAAAACCTCAAAGGGTTTTGAACCCATAAAAACCTCAAAGAGGAAACAAGCCATATTTTTGAACAAATATTTAATTACAAAAGCTTGTTTTAATTATTACCTCAGAAAAGTTGCGGGTATCGTGCTCGCATGTCGGCTTCGGTTTCCCATGTCGCCTCTTCGACTCCGTGACGGTGCCACAAAACCTTGACCAATGAAATCTCTTTGTTGCGAAGCTTCTTCACAGCACGATCAAGTATCTGGACGGGCCTCTCCTCATAAGTCAGATCCAGCTCTACATCAAGATTCTTGTAACTGATAATATGTCGAGGGTCGTGCACATACTTCCTCAGGTTGGATATGTGGAAGACATCATGAATAGCCGATAGATGTGGAGGAAGTGCTACTCGATATGTCACCTTCCCCACTCTAGCCAGAATCTCAGAAGGTCCAACATATCGTGGCGCCAACTTGCCACGAACACCGAATCTATGCACTCCCTTCATGGGAGATACCCGCAAAAATACCTAATCTCCATCCTATAATTGATAGGAATGTTATTAATGTGAAGTTAAGTCAATTTTGTAATAAAGGAAGAGAAGAAGATTGGATACCTGGAATTCCAAATCTCTTCTCCGACGGTCTGCATAACTCTTCTGGCGACTCTGTGCCGTCAGAAGCCTCCGTCTCACAAGATCAACAGCTCTCGCAGTCTCCTCCAAGAGATCCACAGAATATAAAGCATGATCACCTACCTCACGCCAACTGAGAGGTGTGAGGCATCTCCGCCCGTATAGGGCTTCGAATGGTGCCATGCCAATACTGGAGTGATAACTGTTGTTGTACGTGAATTCCACTAAAGGCAAATGGTCCTTCCAGGACCCTTTCCACTCCAAAGTGCATGCGCGAAGTAGATCCTCAAGCGTCTGAATGGTGCGCTCACTCTGCCCGTCTGTCTGCGGATGATAAGCAGAAGTCATCTTCAGCTCTGTTTGTAGTGCTGACATGAACTGATGCCAATAGTGAGATGTAAATCTCGAATCCCTGTCAGACACCACTTCTCGTGGTATACCATGCAGCCTGATAATGTTCAGTACATAGAGCTTGGCCAACCTGGATGGAGTGTAAGTCATGTTGACAGGTATGAAATGGGCTGACTTGGTCAAAGTATCAACAACGACCCATATAGAATCATGGCCACCTGGTGTCTTCGGCAGACCTGTGACAAAATCCATAGAAATGCTCTCCCACTTCCACTCGGGAATGGGGAGAGACTGCAGTAATCCTGGTGGTCTCCTGTGCTCGGCCTTGACCATCTGACAGGTCATGCATCTGCTAACATGTAGCGCCACATCGCGCTTCATCCCATCCCACCAGAAATGTCAACGCAAGTCACGGTACATCTTCGTACTGCCTGGATGGATGGATAATCGTGAACTGTGTGCCTCATCAAGAATGTCTCTGCGAAGTTGCTCATCATTGGGTACAACGACCCGTCCTGCCTTCCATAAAATAGACTCTGTTACGACAAAATCATCAAATTCATCCTTGATGGCGCGCATGTATCTATCTCGGATCCAAGGATCTATCTTCTGTCTATCTACAATACGATCCCAAAGACTGTTGTATCGTGGAGGCACGGCGGTAGAAATGGATGCGCTCTCCTGAGGATGCCAATCGGTCAAAGCTGCAAGCGTATCCCACGTGTATAGCCAGTTCGCCGTACCATCAGCATGCGCTCTCCTCCTAAGTGCATCAGCCACCACGTTTCCCTTACCGGGATGGTAAGAGATCGTGCAATCATAATTCTTCAGCAGCTCGAGCCATCTGCGCTGTCTCATGTTCAACTCCTTCTGATCAAAGATGTACTTTAGGCTCTTGTGATCTGTGAAAATCTTGAAGTTCACCCCATATAGGTAGTAGCGCCAGATCTTCAAGGCGAATACCACTGCCGCCAACTCCAAGTCATGTGTGGGGTAGTTCCGCTCGTGCGGTCTCAACTGCCGTGATGCATAAGCAATCACCTGTCATCTCTGCATCAACACTGCTCCCAGACCTTCCCCAGATGCATCTGTGTAGACTGCATAGTCCTGAGTGCCTGAAGGAAGAGCAAGAATAGGCGCTGTAGTCAATCTCTCCTTCAGTGTCCGGAAGGCCTGCTCACATGAATCGTCCCAAGTAAATGGAACTCCCTTATGCGTCAGTCGTGTCAGAGGGCGAACAATGCGTGAAAATCCGCTGACAAAGCGTCTGTAATAGCCCGCTAATCCGAGGAAGCTCCGAATCTGAGTGACTGTCTTGGGCTGCTCCCAAGACATAACTGCATCTATCTTCGCAGGATCAGCCGCGATACCTGCCCCAGAAATGATGTGTCCCAAAAATGAGACCTGGGATAACCAGAACTCGCACTTGCTCAACTTGGCGTATAGCTTGTGCTCCCGCAATGTATCCAAAACAATCCGTAGATCATTCGCATGATCCCATTCATTCCGTGAGTAGATGAGCACATCATCGATGAACACCACTACAAACTTGTCCAAGTATGGACGGAAGATCCTGTTCATCATATCCATGAAAGCCGCAGGTGCATTGGTGAGCCCAAACGGCATCACCATAAACTCGTAGTGTCCATAGCGAGTCCTGAAGGATGTCTTCGGAATATCCGACTCGCGAATCCTCAGGTGATGGTAGACTGAGCGAAGATCGATCTTCGAGAAAACCGAAGATCCCTGGAGCTGGTCAAACAAATCATCGATACGTGGCAAAGGATAACGGTTCTTCACCGTTCTCTTGTTCAGCTGCCTGTAGTCAATACATAACCTCATGGATCCATCCTTCTTCTTGACAAATAGAACCGGAGCACCCCAAGGTGAAGTGCTCGGTCTCACGAATCCCAAATCAAGTAACTCCTGCAACTGCACCTTCAGCTCCCTCAACTCGGCCGGTGCCATGCGATAAGGTGCCATAGAGATCGGCTGTGTTTCTGGCAGCAATGTGATCTCGAACTTGATTTCTCTCTCAGGAGGTAATCCTGGTAGCTCATCAGGAAACATGTCAGGGTATTCTGAGACTACTCGGATGTCCTGTGTCATCGGCTCCTGATCATATACCTCTCGCACAAATGCAAGGTATGAATCACAACCCTGATCGACAAGTCGTTGGGCTCGCAACACTGAAATGTACTCCATGGTTGAGTCATGTATAGTACCCTCAAAGGTGAACTCGGGTATATCAGGAATCCTGAAGACAACCGTCTTCCTAAAGCAATCAACTAGTGCATGATGAGCGGATAGCCAATCCATGCCTAAAATCAAGTCGAACTCATCAAGCTGTAGGAGTAGACAGTCTGCGATCATCTCATGACCGTCAATCAGTATGGGCAAGTACCTGACTATCAGAGATATGACAAATAACTGGCCACCTGGCCCTCGGATGTGATATGGAGACGATAGCGTCTCTGCAACTCTATCTAAAGAAACAAGCAACCTTGAAGCAAGGAAAGAGTGTGTCGCGCCGGAATCGAATAAAACATGGAAAGGTCGGCCCAAGACTGAGACCATACCTTTCACCACAGTAGCCGTTGAACGTGCCTGCTCCTTAGTAACGGCATGTAATTGTCCCTGCCTGGCTGATGCATCACTAGATCCCGCCACACTCTGCGTCTGTCTCTGCTGCTGTCGCCTAAAATTGGAGTTCCTACCACGGAAACTCCCTGAACGCTGTGTCTGAGGCTGTGACTGTGAAGGCTGTGGCTGAGGCTCTCCAGAAGCCTGTGGGCACTGTGCTCGGTAATGTCCCCACTCGTGACATCGGTAGCATCTGACTGGCCTGGTAGGTGGAGTAGCTGTGCATGTGCTCCGAGCTGGTCCGGCTGGTGGTCGGTCTACTCGCTGCGACCCAGATGGTCGAGCGGACTCTGTGCCACGTCCGACGAGTGCTCCTCCTAGAGTAGTCGATGGAGAAGAGCGAACACTGCCTGTGAAGGACGAACCTGTGGGTCGGAATCGTCTGTCTAACCTCTGCTGCTGAAATGGTCGACGTATCGGTCCAAAAGATCGTCGTGGTCTAGGCGCTGCTCCAGACGAGCTCCCGAAACGTCTCCCCCTGATGTCCTCGAACTTCTCCGCAGCATCGGTAGCCTCGGAGATAGAAGTGATGTGTAATCCTTCCAGCTTATCCTGCACCTCCTCTCGCATGCCGCCAATGAACTTCTCCAGATTCTCCTCTGGAAATGCGTCAGCTGCTCGTGTATGCCGTGACAGCTCTGTGTATCTGATAAAGTAATCCCTGGCTGTCATCTGTCCCTGACGAAGCTCTGCAAACAGTCGGCGCTGGGACTCCTTCCACTTCGCAGAAAAGAAGTGGGCTCTGAACCTAGTCTCGAAATCGTTCCAAGTAGGCTCTCGGCCTAACTCGGACACTACGGCCTCCCACCATCGCTCGGCGAAGTCTGTCAGTGAATACTCTATGAAAGATAGTCACGTGTTTCGTGGCGCATGAATCGCCCTGAGCACCTTCATCACTCTCTTCAGCCACTGCTCAGCATCATCTGGTGGACCTGTGCCTTCGAACAAGGGTATGTTGGCCCGCTGATAAGAAGTGAAGACCGACTGGTGCCTGTGAATGGCTGAATACTCGTGTGCATCCTCGCCAGCAAAGTCAACAGGGTCCTGCTCCCTGTCTAAGTCTGCATCCTCCTCAGCTCCATTCTCTGGAGTGTCCTCTAGTGGATCGTCAAGATGAGGCTGCTCCACCTCAACGGACTGGTGCTGGTCCTGTCGTATTCCATCCTGGGATGGATGGTACGTGAAATCTGACAGATCCTCAAACCGCTTCTCAATATCCGTCTGCCTGTCAGCAATCTCGGTCTGTTGGGCCAATATCTGCTCCTGCTGGCCTCTCATAGCAGCCTGCTGCTGCTGAAGATCAGTAAGTGCGCCCAGTATGCGTGCCAGCTGATCAGAAGTATCCTGACCTGGTCGAGATGCCATGGCTCTGCATGAGAACCATAATTAGTCATAAGAATGCCTTAGGCAGATATTTATCATAAATGCTTTTCTCTTTTGGGATATAATATGAAAATTAATGAAATTGGTGACATCTGTGGTTATTGAATATGAATGTCATATTTCCCTTCTCGGACTCACGACAAGTCGGAAGACTGTCGCTATCCGAGAACTTAATGCGATCGGAATTGTAATACTGCGAATGTGCGTATCGGGGTACCACTGCTCTGATACCAAACTTGTGAACCCCTCAGGATCCGGGTACCCGTTTACGACGCATTTCGCAATATTTCATTCACATTGATCGCAGAAGTTGGAGAAAAGCAGGGAAAATTTTTCGCGCGGCTAATTATCCACATGACATTCACATCCACAACATAACCACAAGTTAAAAGAAATACAAATTGCACCAAAATTCCTTTTTATTAATATTTATATTCATTTACAAATTGCACAAGCATCTTTCATATAACAACATATATCCCAAGTGATACAAAAGAGATAGCATTTACATCTTCAACTGAACAAAAACTGAGACAAAGTACTTCATACCGTCTAGTGTATACTCTATCTCCAGGAAGCATGTATAGCTACTGAGCGGCTACTGAACTGCAGGCTGTTTGCCTGCCACACACAATAGGACAGAAGAGGCGTCAGCCATTGCTGGTACCTCCCTAAAATTTATAAAAATAACTTGACATTTAATATGTGCAAAAGCAAGCAAGTAGAAAGGTGGTATTAGTAAAATCTACATCTACTTGCGTAAGTAAAAAGGGGTTTTAAGTTGTTTGTAATGCATTTCTAATGATTTCCCCAGAACCCGGCATTTTCCCCATATTACCTATTTATTTGTAGTTGAATATTCATGAGGGTATGAGTGTGAGCATATATATAAATTGCTTCAGAGATCATGTTGGTGAGTAAAAATGGAAAAGTTAAGATTGTAAAGATCTATTAATTTATTTAAATTCTTGGGTAGCGAGAATAGTCTTTTGATCATAACTTTTCCAATTCTTAACTTCAATGTTTCAGATATAACTCCTGATGTTGTAGATATAGATATGGATGATCTAGATATAGAATCGCCAAGTCTGTTTGGCGAAGTAACTCAAGCGGTGAAGAAGCCTACAAATGGCTCTTCCGTCTCGCCCTCTAATTGGAAGCGCGGTCCAATAGAGGGATAGGTCTACTCCCCAACTACGCCACTGAGACGGGTGAGAGAGACTCCCTAGAAAAGTCGCTCTAAAAAAAACTGCCCGACTAGTACGGGCGGACGGGCTCGTACGTAAAACTGAAAACCAAGGATCCCCCGCATGGGTATCCTAAAGACAGGGTCAGCGGAACTGGTCTAAAGTCTGGATCCCAACGAGGCGTAAAAACACTGCGAGCTCGCGTAAAAACCGTGTAAAAGACTGGGATCCTAGACCCGCGCACTTGGCGGCCGCTGCCCTAACTGGGCTTCCTATTCTCCCGCCCAGTTGAGGGTCACCGCGCCCTCGCACGGTCAGGTGTAAAGATTACCATGACCGGCATTATAAATTCTCAGTTGTCCTTGATTCACCATCATATTGATGTACTAATTACCTTGTAATTGAGGTAATATCTTTGTGAATATTCAGTCAGTAAATCTTAGATATATAAATTGGACTTGTTGAGATTTGTTACAGGTCTCGATTAATTATAAAATTTCAAAGTGATCTGTCATAACTAGGAAACTCATAAACTTAGTAAATATATATATGTGTGGTTGACTTGAGCATAGATTTCATATGACACATATCTTTCAAGATCCAGCTCATTTTATGGCCTATTAATAATGATATCATTTCGTGATATCTTCTTTTATTATTCATACTTGAACACCTTGAAGATATACTAAATATTTATAAGGTATTACTGTTGGTCTTAGGAAATTCCAGTTAAAGCATGGGTCGCAGCCATATTCGTAAGAAAACATTCTTGTCTATTAAATATGAGCATGGATGTGAACTGAATTTAGCATAAACAACCTACATCATATTTCCCAATTACAATGGACGAGTTTTGTAATATATTGCTCTTCATATATTGTTCTTCAGATAAAAGGGCCCTAAAGAAAAAAAAATAAGAATCTGGCTTTACAAAGAGTGCCTGGAAACAAATCACATATGCCCTATCTATCTAATTATTTTTATTAATAGATGTTTTTTTCCTTTCAAATCTTTTAGGCTGAAATCAATCTTTTAGGCTGAAATCATGTTTATTCCAGATCAACAATTTGTCAAAGTCCAATAGTAATACTAATTTTAGGTCTAATTTTTTTTATATTTAATCAAGATCAAATTACATCAATGTTTAAAGTTATAGGAACTTTATTTTCTTCAATTTAACAAGAATATCAGTATCTCAATCTCAGTTGAGATTTTAAGCAAAAACAGAACAAAGCAGGTAATTTTAAAATTTTCCATTAATATCTTTCGGTTGAAATTTTAATTATAACAGATCACAGATAGTATAAATTTAATATATTTTTTTTTCAAATAATTCGGTTGAGTTTTTAAACGGAGCAGAATACTGCTCAGAACACAGAACTCAGATAGCAAAAATTTGATTTTTTTTTTATCAAAAATTTCGGATGAGCTTTAAACAAAGCAGAATACTGCAGATTTTTTTTATTGATAGCAGATCTAATTGATTACAATTAAAAGAGTTCTAACTGTGATCATATTTAGTCTAAATAGGATAGAGGATTAAGATAAAAAGATGCATAACTACATGTATGGCAGCAAAGGATGGGGAAGAAAGTACCTCAAAACCTCTAATTTAGAGGATTTTCTTAACATGCAGGATGATCCCCAGCAGTTGTAGTTGCTTGCTTTCTTGGAAAGCCACGATGGTTGCAAGAAGCTTTTAAAGGAGGAGGAGAAACAACCACTATAGTTGTTGGAGGAGCTTTTAATGGGGATTGGTAGCTGCTTGTTGCAGTGAGATTAGCAGTAGTCGGTCTGATACTTAGACCAACACTGCAACTCTGACGAGAAGGCTGGAGAAGAGTAGAAACTAATGGAGAAAGAAAGAACTTTGGGGTTATAAATAAGGGAAAAAGATTAGACCTTTTGTTGACAAGTGGAGATAAGAGTTTGACCACATGGAAAGCAACTAGGGAGACAAGTGGGGCTGCTGTAGCAGCTGTAAATTTCAAAACTAAAAAATTTTTTATTGTTTTTTTTAACCGCAAGTCTGTCTGTATTATTATTTTTATTCATTCTTTTTTTTTCAAACTTCTCCTTATTTGAAATACTCAAAATAGATCGTATCAGCACCTCGAGCTTTCGTTTTCGACGCGAAATATCTTGATTTTTATCGTCTTTCAACGACGATCAAAATGAGTATAATATTGCTATACTTCGATCGAGTTTTGAATACCCGAAATTTTCGGATACATTTTTGTTTAAGATTAAATTTTGTGATTTAATAATATCAAACGACCTCCGATTGACGAACGGTCGATTCCGCTGATCTTGTTTCGTCGAATCGGATCTAATGATGGGCTCGGTTTTTTCGCGGTATCCGAATTTGCGTCGCGGCTTTTTCGCGGTGCGCATTACGAAGCGACCGATTTTTGGTCGATTTCACCCGAACAACTTTTGATTCACGATCAATTGATCGCTTTAGGTTATCTAATATTGTCATATAACTTAATTGGGTTATTCGGATCTTATTTGGATCGAGTTCGGGTTTACGCGGATCCTGGATGTTACAATTCTGGCTACTACCTACTCACAGGCAAAGAATGAGACGAAGATTCTGCAACTTCAGCATGACATTTTTACAATCAAGCAGAATGGACAGCCTCTCCACTCATTGTACACGTCTTTACGTGGAATGTTTGAGAAGCTTTATACCTTCATGCCTCTCACAGCCACTCCAGAGCAACAGAAGACCTATCGAAATGCCACTATGGTGCGTGTTTTCCTTGCAGCCCTTGATCCAGAGTACGAGGAAACACGTTCCCAGATCTTGGCGGATTCTACTATTCCTCCTATGGAGGAAGCTTTTCATAGGCTAAGTCGTATCACTGTCCCTTCGTCTGCTACGAATCAGACCGCCTCAGCCATGGCAGCCAATCGAGATCGAGGAGGTCATCATCAGTTCTGTGGCTGTGGACCTCGGGGTAGAGGAGACCGGGTTCGGCCATCACGTACTTTTTGCCATCTTTCTGGACACGCTGCAGACACATGCTATTCTAAGCATGGGTTTCCTGCTTCTGCACGAGTCGCTGAACAGATCGAGCCCCCATCTACTTCATCTATGGATCAACGCTTTGATGATCTTGTAGCCCGTCTGAGGGGCATCATTCCTCCATCTGGTCCCGTTGCATCATCACCTACTTCTGAGAGTCACTCCGACATTGCTGCATCTGCATCTGCATCCACCAGTACATCAAGTAGCACCTATGCATTCACTAGCAGTAGTGGATCAGATACTTTAGAGTGGATTATGGACTCTTGTGCCACACATCATCTGTGGGATGATCAAGGTCTACTTACAGGATACAGACATATTTCTCCAGGTCGTACTGTGGTTATTGCTAATGGAACACATTCCTGGATTACTTGTCAGGGGGAGATTAGATTGACGCCGTCCATGCATCTCAAGAATGCGTTACATGCACCTGATTTTTCGATGAATTTGTTGTCCGTTAGCCAACTTACAAAGGATTTACATTGTCGAGCAATTTTTTATCCATCTTCTCTTGTTTTTCAGGACATCCTTACGGGCAACATGATTGGGCGTAGCTATGAGCAAGGCGGCCTCTATCACCTTAGTCCGACTTACTATGTTGGAACCTCATCTCTACATGCTGGATCCATCTCCCCATTATTGTGGCACCTGCGCTTTGGACATATACCACTTCAGAAACTGTGTCATGTGTTACCCCACGTTTCACCTCACACGTCTATTCAATGTGAGGCTTGTCTATTGGGAAAGCATCATTGGTCTACCTTTCCCAGTCATCAGTGTCGGAGTAGTACCTCCAAGTTTGAGTTATTTCGTGTTGATATCTAGGGTCCTAGTCGTGTTCCTGATCATCAGGGACACATGCTTTATATAGTTATTGTGGATGATTTCTCTCGTGTGTCGTGGGTCTTTTTGTTAAAGAATAAATCTGAAGCGGGGAATATTATCATCAATTTCATTAATGAAGTTCGTAATATTTCTTCTGCATCTGTTAAAATTGTGAGAAGTGATAATGCCCTAGAATTTTATACTCATACCCTATCCAGTTATTTTTCATCTCAAGGGATCATCCACCAAACATCTCGCGCCTATACTTCCCAACAGAATGGGGTTGCTGAAAGGAAACATCGTCATTTACTTGATGTCACCAGGTCGTTTCTTATACAGAGTCATGCCCCTCATTCTTTCTGGGGTGATGCTGTTCTTACGGCATGTTATCTCATTAACAGTATGTCGTCATCTGTCTTAGGGGAGAAGATTTCTTTCTGCTTGGTTTTTCCTGACAAGGAATTATTCTCTCTTACTCCTCGTATGTTCAGCTCGGTCACCTTTGTCCACCATTTGTCTCCCTGGACTGACAAGCTCTCTCCTAGGGCTGTCAAGTGTGTCTTCGTCGGGTACTCATGAATGCAGAAGGGGTACAAATGCTATGATACATTGCGTATGAGGTATCTTGTTAGTGCTGATGTTACCTTTTTCGAATATGTTACTTCTCATCTACAGGTGATCAGTTGGTATCCTCTGACACTACTTATGCTATATACATGCCACCACCAGCACCCCTACCACCTCCATCGCTACCATCTCCTACACCTCCTGTCACTGTGTATGTTTCACCATTGCCATTCCACTATACCCGTAGGCCTGCTTCTGCTCATGGTCACTGCTCATCATCTAGCTCGCCTGAGGTATGTTCTGAAAATATTACTATTGATGGATCTGATGATTTTCCTTAGTAGGATGTGTTACAAAGGCCACATGAGGAGACATGTGATTTAGATGTACCTATTGCTCTACGAAAGCAGAAGCAGAGCTGTGCGTCATATCATATAGCATCTTTTGTGTCGTTTGATCGCCTAACTGGAGAATTCCGGAACTTAGTGATTTGCATTGTCAGCAGTGGATATTCTACAGAATTTCCAAGATGCACTGAAGGATAGTCGATGGTGTCTAGCTATGGAGGAAGAAATGACAGCTCTTCAGTCTAGAGGCACTTGGAGCCTTGTTCTTGCACCTGCTGATGTGTCTACAGTTAGCTGCAAGTGGGTCTTTACAGTTAAGCAGAATGCAGATGTGCAGCATTGACAGATACAAGGCACGCCTTGTTGCTCGTGGCTTTACACAGACATATGGGGTGGATTATCTTGATACATTATCGCCAGTTGCTCGCCATTCCACTCTACGGATCCTTCTTTCGGATTGCAGTTACTCGTGATTGACCCTTATACCAATTAGATGTGAAGAACGCATTCTTATACGATGACTTACAAGAGGAAGTCTACATGCAACAACCTCCTGGTTTTGCCGTGAGGGGGAGTGTCCTAAGGTGTGCAGACTTCATAAGGCTATTTTGGCCTTAAGCAGAGTCCCAGAGCTTGGTTCCAGAAGCTCTCAGACATGTTTGAGAAATAGGGGTACAGACGTTCTAATGCTAATCGTTCCTTGTTCATACAAAAGACACTCAGAGGTACTATTGTAATTATGGTGTATGTAGATGATATTCTGATTACATACAATGATGGACGGGGAATCCAGAGGGCAAAAGAAATGCTGGGTCATGAATTCGTCACCAAGGACCTTGGAGTTCTCAGATATTTTCTTGGACTGGAGTTTGCCAAAAATCCTCATGGGTTGGTAATGATCCAGAGGAAGTATGTCACTGACCTGTTGAGTGAAACAAGAATGCTTGGCTGTCGACCTGCCACTACACCTATGGACCCCAGTATGAAATTATATGATGATGATACTGATGAGGTGGAGGGAAGAAGATACAGAGAGCTAGTGGGCAAACTTCTCTATGTTACCATTACCAGTCATGATATCTCCTTTGCTGTGAGTCGAGTAAGCCAGTTCATGGAGCAACCACGTCAGGTACACATGGATGCTATACATATGATACTCAGGTACCTCGAGTCATCTCCAGGTGCGGGTCTGCTGTTTAAGAAAGGCAAGGAGGTTACTATCTCAGCATATGCAGATGCAGATTACGCAGGGTGTCCCCAGGATAGGAAGTCCACCACTGGGTTTGCTGTGTATGTTGGAGATTCTCTAGTCTCATGGAAAAGCAAGAAGCAAATGGTCATAGCAAGGTCTAGCACTAAGTCAGAATATAGGTCTATGGTCCAGGTCAGTACATAACTGATATGGGTAAAGGCCGTGCTTATAGACCTATATATTGAAGTCCCGCTCCCTATGGCTCTGGAATGTGACAATCAGTCGGCTCTATTCATTGCAAATAATCCAACATTTCATGAACAAACCAAGCACATTGAGGTTGATTGTCACTTCATATGTGATATGATTCAGAAGGGATTTATTATTACATCTCATGTTAGCTCAGAGGATCAAACTGCAGACATTTTTACCAAGGCATTACTTCGAGGGTCGTTCCAGAAGTGTTCGTCCAAGCTGAGCATGATTGATATCTATGCTCCATCTTGAGGGGGGGTGTAGAGATATATTATTTACTTCTGTACTTTTCTTGTATTTTTCTTTTATGTTGGACTCTTTATGTATTTTACCCATAGGCTACTCTCCTATATAGGAGAGCCTATGGCGGATGGAATAAACAAGTTTTCTCATTTTCCCAACAAGTCGGATTGTGGAGTAATATCCTCAGTCAGGAGGGTCTCATCGGGGATCTCAAGGGTCTACGTTGAGTTTGTAAGCATTGCATGTTTGGGAAACAACACATGAATCGATTCAATAAAGTTACTCATAGGTCTAAGACGATGCTCAACTACCTCCATGCTAATTGTCAGGGCCCTTCACGTGTTCCATATTGGGAAGGTGCTAGATATTTTATATATATTATTGACAATTCTAAGATGGTTTGGGTGTATGCAACGATCCCAAGAATGAGACATTTAAGATCTTCATGTGGTGGAAGATCTTGGTGTAGAACCAAACTTCTAAGAAGGTGAAGTGTCTTCGTACATATAACAAGATGGAGATTTGTTCATTAGAGTTCGATAGGTTATGCAAGGAGGAGAATGTTGGGAGATACTACACTATCAACGATACATCACAACAGAACAATGTTGCTGAACGAATGAACATGACGCTTTCTAGAGAGAGTAAGGCGCATGCTCTCTGATGCTAGACTTGGTATAACATTCTGGGCTGACATTTTAAATACAACATATTACTCGGTGAATTGGAGTCCTGCGTCTGTTATTGACCGCAAGACACCAATAGAGGTATGGTCCGATAATCATGCTGGTTATTTTATTTTACGAGTCTTTGATTGTGTTGTCTATTATAATGTTGGTGAAGGAAAGCTAGAACCAAGGGCAAAGAAAGGGGTGTTTACAAGATATGGTGCATGAGTAAAGAGATACTCCAAGCTAGAAAGAATGCTACATTTGATGAGAATTCCGAGCTTCACTCGAGTAATGAGTATGTTGATGCAGGGACAGGTGATGATATGCACAGACATGTAGGGTTTGAAATGACACCAAGTAGTGATCACGCAATTAATCACACCACTTTTGATCATGTTGGTGTGGAACTGCCTGAAGTCGAGAAACCAGACGATAGGCAAGAGAATGTTGTTATTGATCGATCCCATAGAGATAAATCTGTCGTAGGGGTATGATTTTGAAGATATGGTTGCATTTACACTACATATTACAGAGGATGCAGAGTTTCCGGAGCCCTCCACTTACAGGGAGGCAATAACAGGGGCAGAATATGCATAGTTGATTGTTACTATGGGTGAGGAGATGGATTCTCTTCACAAGAATCAGATATGGGAGCTTGTCAACTTGCCCAAGGGGAGTAAGGTAGTTGGATGCAAATCGATCTTCAAGAGGAAGATAAAAATCTCAGACAGCGCTGCCATCAGATACATGGCAAGCCTAGTTGTGAAGGACATTTAGAAGGAATGTGTGGATTACGATGATATATTCTCTCTCATTATAAGACATCCATCCATCATGGTGCTACTAACTCTTGTAGCACATCGAGGCTTGGAGCTAAAGCAAGATGTGATGACAACTTTTCTTGCGTGATGAACTCAAAGAAGACATTCTTATTATCCCGCCAGAGGGATTCATATTTCACTGTAAGAAAGACCATGTGTGCAGATTGAAGAAGTCCTTGTATGTGCTTAATCAATTTTCCGTGCAATGGCATAAGAAGTTTGGTAGTTTTCACGATTGATTATGGGTAGGGATGAGCATTGGGTTGGGCCGGCCCGGCCCAGCCCGAAGCCCAGCCCAAAAAGCCTGACCCGGCCCAAGCCCAAATGAACATGAGGCCGAGCTTGGGCCTAATTTTTAGGCTCGAAATTTTTTTGGGCCGGGCTCGGGCTTGGCTTGGTCTAGCCCGATCCGGCCGACGGGCCCGACCCGAAGAGGGCCCGAACCCTTCCTATATCCTACACGTATGGAAACTCTCACATGTCATGCACACTCTGTTCATGTATCCTATCTTCGTACAATATTTATAAATCAAGAAAGTCATGTGTGGGACATATGAGTTGATGATCATTGTATTTTATTTCAGAATTAAATTTTCTTAATTAGTCTATGTCTTAAATTCTGGTGGTTATTCTTGAGTTTTTAGTGTTTATTTTTTTCTATTATAATATTTTCTATTATTGAACCTTACCTAATACGAGCATTATGCCCATTTTTTTAACATGTAGTGTCTGGTGCACCTGTTGTTGTTAACTGTGTAAACTTGGTTCACTCTTTCAATTTATGTAATGAGAGACGTTTATGGTATATAACATTGAGTGGACTTGTATAAAATGAGAATTCATCTCCGGTAGAATTGAGTTTTAGTTGTTTCACAAATATTATGGCATATGTTTTAAACAATTTTAGCTCGTCTAACTTGAATTACGATTGACTTTAAACACAAACTCAAAGTTAATAATATATAATGGTTTAAGATGGGCCGGCCCGGCCCAAGCCCCGCCCATAGGAATTGGGTCGGGTCGGGGCTTGGGCCGAACCAAAAAAAAATTGCGGGCCTAGGCTCGGCCTAAGGCCCGAAGTTTTTAAGTGCGCTTGGGCATGGACCCTTCAGGACCCGGCCCAGCCCGGCCCATGCTCATCCCTAATTATGGGTCAACAAGAGTTCATATGATTATTGTGTGTACCGCAATAAGGTGGCGGATGAATTCTTCATCTATCTATTATTGTATGTTGACGACATGTTGATTGCTGTCAAGAAGGAGAATATTATTGATAATCTGAAGAAGCTTCCTAGTTCAGAGTTTGGCATGAACGACCTTGGTGCAACAAAGAAGATTTTGGGTTTGGAGATCATTAAGAATCATGCACAAGGGAACATTATCTTATCTCAAAAAATCTATATTTAGAAAGTTTTAACGAGATTTGGGATGTCTACAACCTAGCCTCTAGATACTTCCTCTGATGCGAATATTCATCTCTCAGTCTCTTTTGCACCTCAGTCAAACGCAAAGAAGGACCACATGTCACGTGTTTTCTATGACAACGTAGTTGGGAGTCTTATGTATGTCATGGTATGCACAAAACCTGATATCACTCATGTTGAGAGCGTTGTTAGTTGATTCATAGGTAATCAAAGGAAGGTGCACTAGCAGGCAATCAACTGGATTTTTTGCTATATGAGAGGAACATCTGAAATTAGCCTCATATATAGAAGTTGTATATACTATTTGGTTGTTGTATATTCATGTTCAGATCATGCTGCAGATATTGATTGCCTGAGATCAATGACAAGCTACGTCTTTACTTTGGGGAATTCTGTCATTAGTTGGAAGGCTATTTTGACCATAAGTTACTTTGTCTACCATAGAGGTAAATTATATGGCTTCGACGGAAGCTGGAGAGTATGCATCCATCACCTTTAAATGTAGTTAACATTATGACACAACTTGAGGATTTTTTATGTTCAGTTACTTTTATAACAGCGGAACATAAGTTTTACATGCATGCGGTTAAGCTTTTATGTGGAAATACGATTATGATATATTGCCTTTTTCAGCTCATAGATATGTTTTTTATGTATTCGGAAAGATATAATTCATGGATATTGAACACTACAGTCGCTCTCAGACATGTCCTGAACTCGCCATTAGTTATGGTGATGTAATTAGTTTTGATCCTAAAACACATCATTAGATGTGACAAAATAATTAGATTTGTCGACAATTAGATATGGTTCAAGGAGCCTTGGGTTTTATATATACAAAGGCTTTTGGTCGTATGCAAGGTGTTCGTGACCTTTGGGTTGTCTATGTGTATGACTCAGTTTGTTTCAGTTTTTAGGCTTTTTATAGTTAGCCAGATTTTGTTGATGCAAGAGTTATGATTAGTAGTGTTAGATTTGCAATACTTTTAAATGTTAGCTTTAATTTTTTTGCAGTTTTTCCATATGGTAGGAAAAATTTTCTTACAGTAGTAATATGTCTCAAAGTTTCGATTTTATTAAGCCATTGCTTTATTTTTTATTATCAAGTGTTTTCCTTGCGTCATGCAAAGTTATTTCGGAAAATAGCTATATTTTTTACCAAAATTCTTGAGACTCGTTCATCGGGTATAAGCTCATATTGAGTTCAAACTCAACACCCTTTAGGTATTAATATTTACATACATATCTAAGCAAAAGGGTAAGAATGAAAAGAGTTACGCCGTTAGACAAAAAGGGTAGGATCTCGATCCATGTCTTTGATGATTCGGTAACTTTTCATTGTAAGGTGAAGATGATGTATTATACAAAATATGGAGTTTTAAGTTCATCAAGAAGGTATATCTTGTCTTATGATAGTAGAAATTAGATGTCCTATAAGAACAATTGTAAAGTTGTTTGGCTTTTGAATACATTTTTCTCGACGAACTTCACGAGTATTTGAAGAGTTGTGAATAAGTAGTGATGGTTTTTTCATAAAACAGTGACCTAGGTACTTGTAGTCATTTGGAGTTGATCTTAGTATATGTTGATGTTGGGATTAGGATTTTCTCTGTCTCTATTAGGCTCCCTAACCCTCTTTATATAACCAGAGGATTAGGGTTAGGGTTTTACAAAGGAGGCACACATTAGGGCTAATACCCAAAATACCCTTTACAGCTCACACCCTTCTACACTCCCCTTCAAGCCGGAGCATATAGATCATACATGCTCAGCTTGTTACAACATTTCTCAAATTGGGCTCGTGCTAGCGGCTTTGTGAATATATCTGCAGCTTGCTCAGTAGATAAAACGCCTTGTGTACGTAATAGCCCTTTTTGTATGAGATCTCTTGTATAGTGACAATCGATTTCCACATGTTTTGTTCGTTCATGAAACACGGGGTTGTTTGCAATGTACATTGTTGCTTGATTGTCACATCTTAGTTCCATAGTGTCCTTGGATTTGATGAGAAGGTCAGCTAGTACGGACTTGATCCACATGAGTTCTGCTGCTGCTTGTGCCATGGCTCTATATTCGCTTTCAGCACTTGATCGTGACACCACTGCTTGCTTCTTGCTCTTCCATGTGATTAGATTTCCTCCCAGATATGTGCAAAATCCTGTGGTAGACTTTCTATCTTGCAAGCATCCTCCATAGTCTGCATCAGAATATGCTACAGGATTGAGGTTGCCGTCCTTGCGAAATAGTAGTCCTTTTCCGGGGGACTGCTTGATGTATCGAAGGATCATCATGCAAGCCTCGAAGTGATTCAGAGTGGGAGAATCCATAAACTGGCTTAGTCTTCCTACTGCTAGAGCAATATCTGGACGAGTGATAGTGAGATAGAGCAGTTTGCCAATTAAGCGTCTGTATCTTCCTGCATCCTCTGCTGTTCCTTCCTCGAAAATTCATCCTTTAGGGTCCATAGGGATCTGCGCCGGCTTACACCCCAGCATCCATGTTTCTGTTAGCAGATCAATGACATATTTCCGTTGAGACATAACCAATCCATGCCTCGATCTAGATATCTCAATCCCCAAGAAATATCGCAGTGGTCCCAAATCCTTAATTACAAATTGTTCTGCAAGATGCTTCTTTACTCTGACTATCTCTTCATAATCATCTCCTGTGAGAATGATGTCATCAACGTACACCAGCATTGCTACTGTGCCCTTCGAGCTCTTTTTTGTGAACAAGGAGTGATCGGATGACGATCTTGTGAATCCAATTACATGTAAAGATTCAGACAGCTTGTAAAACCAGGCAAGAGGACTCTGTTTTAGTCCATAAATTGCCTTGTGCAAAAGGCATACCTTCTTACACTCCCCTTGTCGCTCGAATCCAGGTGGTTGTTGCATATAGACAACCTCATGAAGATCACCATATAGGAAAGCATTCTTGACGTCCAGCTGATGTAAAGGCCAATCTAGTTGAACTGCGAGAGCAATGAGAATTCATATCGTGGATAGTCGGGCAACTGGTGAAAAAGTATCAAAGAAATCAATGCCATATGTTTGTGTAAACCCTTTTGCGACCAAACGAGCTTTGTAGCGCGCAATAGAGCCGTCTGGATGGTATTTAACAGTGAAGACCCATTTGGAGCCGACGATTCGACTATTTGCAGGAGGATCCACTAGTGTCCAAGTACTTCTTGATTGCAGAGCTGACATCTCTTCTTGCATTGCTTGACACCAGCGGGGATCAGTTAGTGCATCAAGATGGTTTATTGGGATGGTAGTGCTAGAGACAGCCCTTGCAAAATTCTTATAAGCTGGAGTCAGTCTGGAGAGAGACACTGCTGCAGAGATTGGGTGCTTAGTACGATACACAGATGGGCATTGCCGTGCTGAGCGGCGTTGAGCTATTATTTAGCTTTGATTATAATAGACAGAGGTACTGGGAGCGCGGGGGGCGAGCGTCGGGGCGATGGGGGTCGGGGCAGGGGCGATGGGTCGCGGGGGGGTGGGGGGTCGAGCGTCGGGGCGAGGGCGACAGGGGGCGATGGGGGTCGATGGGTCGCTGGGGGGCGATGGGCGGGGGAAGGCGAGCGTCGGGGCGGGGGCGATGGTTCACGGTGAGGGCACAGGGGTGAGGATGACGAGGCGCGATGGGTCACGGGGGGGGGGGGGGCGATGGGGCGTGTCGGAGCGAGGGCGATGGGTCGCGGGGGGGGGGGGGGGGGATGGGTCACAGGGGGGGGCGATAGGGGTCGGGGCGAGGGGGATGGGGCGCGAGGTAGATGGGCGAGGGCGGTGAGGGGACGGGGCGAGGGGCGATGGGCGAGAGCAGTGTCGGGGGCGATGGGGAGGCGGCGCTCCAATCGAGACAGGGAGGAGGGGTGGGCGGTACGGATCCCTAGGTTAGAAACCTGGCTCTGATACCATGTTGATGTTGGGATTAGGATTTTCTGTGTCTCTATTAGGCTCCCTAACCCTCTTTATATAACCAGAGGATTAGGGTTAGGGTTTTACAAAGGAGGCACACATTAGGGCTAATACCCAAAATACCCTTTACAGCTCACACCCTTCTACAGTATATATGATTTGATTCCAAAGTTTTTATTTTTAGGGATTTTTACCCAGCAGACCTTATAAACGTTTTAAAATGCCTCTAGACCTTTTGCGTAACGTAATTACTCCATCGACCCTATGAATTACCCGAAGAACCTCCACAGGCTTAAAACATATGACCCGGAGGGTTCATGGGGTAAGAGTTGGCAAGTTTACGGGGTCGGGGGGGGGGGGGGGGGATTAGGTTGTTTCAAAGGTCGTGGAGGTGATTGGCAAAGTTTATAGGTCTGCCGGGTAAAAATCTCTTATTTTTACGAATTTTTTTAGTCAAGATACAGATATTATAATCAAAGCTAAATAATTAAATAATCAAAGCTAAATAATTATAATCAAAGTTTTTTTATTGCAAATGCGCAATGTATTGTTTGTTTCAGGTGTGCTATGAAATGTTTTAAAAACCTTTGTTTACAAGAATCTTCCTTGAATGTTGTTATATGATCATCATAGTTTTATCTCTATGTTTTACATGGATTCTCCAAGAATGTTTACAGGTCTTTGAAGCAATTCACAGTCTGCTTTCTGTTTTTTTAAGCTGCAGATAATGATGTATCTAAAAGATGCAATGTTGGTATCCCTATCTCAAAATGTGCTATACGTAGCACATTAAAAATGGGCCATAGTTACACGACATTTTAGACGTATGGTATTGTTACAACATTGAGGTAAATAACATAATTTTGGGCATCTTAGTTAGCAGATAATGATGTTATCTTAGGTCTAACATCTCAAAGCCTCTGAAAGATGACATGTGAGTAGGTAGACCTGGCCAATGGGCTCGGGGCCAGCCTGCCCAACCCGCTCATGGGTCGGGCTTGGGCCAAGAGATTTTAGGAATGGATCGGCCCGGCCCATCCCGCTCTTTGGCCCGCCCGTCAACTGGGCGGGCCGTGGACATTAGCCATAAAACCCGGCCCGGCCCGCGCATATAAAAATATAGATTTAAAAATAATATTTTAGATACATTTAATATAATATACTTCAAGTTTTTGTTTTTACATTATCAATATTACATCTTATTTTATATTTTAGATGCAAAGTAACACATATTATGGTTGCTTGGATTTAGAAAGATTAGGTGATGTTAAAAAACTTAATATGTCCATAAATTTGATTAAAAAATTAATAAAAAAACTTTACATTCGGCCCATGGGCCGGGCCGGGCCTTGGACAGGGGGTTTTAGAACCCCGGCCCGCATTTTGACCAGGTCTATAAGTAGGGCATGTTGTTTGTAACTAACTACAAAGCTCCGTAAAGGCCACCACTAGACAATGATCTCCGATCTCACATTCTCTCGTACCCTGACAATAATCCTACTTCTAAACTAAGAATTGGTCTGGTGGTAGTGCAGTATGCTTACATCTTAAAGAATCCAGCTTCAAATCTCAAAGGGAACGTTCTGAACCTACTGCCCCTGACTCAGAATCTAAATAAAAATCCACATCCATATTAAATTTAAACATTCATGCACATTCAAACGTAAACATCAGGATTTAAATATTTTGAAAAATATTCAAACAAATCCACACTCTCATGATATGCAAGGTTACATTAAATCCACGTGTATGTTACAATGCGTAAAAATCCAACACCCCAATAAAAAAATATGTATCGAGTATAAGTTCAAAGATAATAATAGGCATGCAGTATCCTTTCAAACAAAAATACTACACGTGGCATTATTTATGGTTAAGAAGTACAAAGTCCAGAAGTAAAAAGTTGATTATCCATTTATTTAACAATAACTGACACTACTAGGGTTTGTTTGGTTACCGAATTAATTCGGGGTAACTCGGTTTATCCCCTTCATTTCCGAATTGAATTCCATCACAATCAACATGACATCACATTACATTCCTTATTTCAGCCATCTTCTACCCTCATTACTATCCAAACATCTGCTATTCACATGAGCTTACTCGAACCCACCTCCTTTCAATAACCAAACAGACCCGTAGGAATTCAGCCAACGAGGCTTCCTTGAGAGGGTTCTACCTTATTTATTGTATAGAATTTCGGGATTAGTGCTTCAACATGCAAAATAGAAATAATGGACATTTATATTTTACAATATATCCTTCCTGATAATGTATTTGAAAAAGTTGTTAGAATCATCTGTGCTTTTTTTAAGGAATGACAAATTACGAGGCTTGATTCTAAATGATCCTTGAGGTTGATGGCACGTTACGCTAAGGGAGTTCGAATGTGGGAGAAAGTTTTTAAGTTACCTAAAGAATTCGAGTTAGTTCGTTCTAAGAAAGATAAGATATGCAATTTGACATTACTGTCATAGTCCCACGCGATAAATCGTGTTCACAAGGGTTCAATGGAGCTACCCCCTTGGTGCAGCCAACATGGCTGGCCTCACCTCATTTTCGGTATTTTTTTTCAAAAATATCATCATGTATATTTATCTATATATCACTCTCATACGTCATTCGAATTTCGTTAGAAATAGACTCATATGCCCTCCATCTAGAACAACTCGATTACGACAATGTTTAGACCATTGAAATTACCTGTTTTAGATGGAGGGTATAGGAGTCTATGTTTCTGAAATAAAATTCATATGACATATAAGAGGGATATCTAGATGAATATACATGATGATATTTTAAAAAAATAAAAAAATTGTGAAAAGTAGGGACGAGGGCAGCCCTATTTTTTCTCCTCGTCACGTTTATTCAAAAGACGAGGATGACCTAGTATGCATGGATTCTAGGGGTGTGTAAAGTGAAACTCAAGTCGAGAGTAGACCTGGCCAAAATGCGGGTCAGGTCGAATGGACCGAGGTTCTAAAACCTTGGTCCAAAGCCCGCCATGAGCTGGCCTATGGCCCCTTTTTGTTTTATTTTCTTTTGTTTTTATCAATGTTATTTAATAAAATAAATGACTTTATTACCTTCATTTATACTTTATTTTTTTTTTTTTTGAATAACATGAGGGTGACATCCCGAGATAATATAAGTAGTTTATACTTCATTTATACTTTATATAACTAATATAAGTAGTTTGCGCGTTACTTGATATGTAAACTATTAAATTTTGTGTAAAATTAACATCAAATATGAAAAACTTGAGGTTTAACATATTAATAAATGTCATGTCTGACTTCTACATGTATATTTTTTTATTTTTGGTGGACCAGCCCGGATCGATCCATATATCATCTCTCTATCCCAAGACCGACCCATGAACGGGTTGGGCGAGCAGGCCCCCAGCCCATTGGCCATATCTAGTGGAGAGTGAGAATTGATGGTACACAAAGGCGAGTACATTATATGCATTGTTTAGTCTCTGGCTCTCTTGATTCTCAATGTCCTCTTCATCCTAAACTTGGGGTTCATCTGGTGTAGAGGTGGAGATGTTTCCTTCATTTCGAAGGATCACAACATTGGTCGATTGCTTGGAGCAATTTGGTGTTTGGAAAGCCACTTGATTCCTAAGCTAATGTGGAGCGGATCCTTGAGAATACATAGAAAATCTTGTGTTTTGAGCTCCTTGGGCTGAATTATTGGACTTCCGAGGTGGGTAGAAAATCCATGGGTTTGAGTTTGAAATCCAGAGGGTGAAGTGAAAGATCTGACATGTGATGGTGTGTGGATGGATCCAGAAGAACTACCTTTGTCGGTCTTATGATTGTGCAGAGTTTGTGGTGACAATGCTAGGATGCAAGAACAAATCTCAACAAATTATTGAACGTTCCCAATGTTGGCTTGTTGTGCATGGTTCGCTTATCGTTGTACTACTTTAAGTCGTTGCAATGTCGCAGCATATTATTAGACAACCCGAATCAAAGCATCAAAGTTCGCGGATGAGGATGGTGGATTCATCTGGGGTGCAATTAGTTGTTGAGGTTATAAATGATTTTGAAATTGATGGTTGGTATTCTTGTAAATATTTTTCTGGTTGAATCACTGTCCTATGATTTTTATCTCTATCCTAAGATCCTATGTGCGCATAAATTTATGTCAACCGCTACAGTGCAATCGATCAATGTTACCAATTTTCGCTCATATCACTGCGATGATCTTTCGATATTGTCTTCTTATGTAATCAAATACAAATTTAGTGCCTTTGAATTAAGTTACCACAGAGGGAGGAGACCAAAAAATGATGCAATTAAGAACTCTTTTTTACTTTTTTTTCACTTTAATTCACAGCACAAAAAATGCAAGAAAGTTAAAACTTAAAACGCCAAGTGAAGAGAATGCTCAAATTACCTGCACTTCTGACAGTATATCCATAATGTTTTACCTTCTTAATGGCATCCTATGAGGAAGAAGGTAAACTGCAATGTAGATTCTCTCTCATAAACACAAGGAGAGAATATGATTCAAGTTCTCATTCTTCAATGGAATTAATAGAGCCACATTCAAGATAAGCAATAATGGATCTCAGTATCCTATTGTCATCTACTTTTGGTTGATTAAGTTGTTCGGTTAGAACGAGGGTTCCATTGGCAATTGGTAAAAATCAAGGGATATTTACACCCATAACTCTGAGTAGTTTCGTAATTACCCTAGGAACCCTCGATAATCACGAATTACACCGAAGACCTTGAATAGTTGCTCCGTTTTACACACATGACCTTCCGTTAGTTTGGTTCATTAACTCAACCAGATGGTTGAGTTAATCTAACCAATCCGCGATCTACGGTTAGGATTAACCGAAAATAAAAAAAGGGAAAAAGAAAGAAAGGAGAGGAGAAGGTGGGTGATGAGGAAGACGACGGGCAATGGGGGTTCCAAAGGGCTTGCGGGAGCCAATCCTGGGATGCAGGCATGCCACGACGGGCAGTGGAGGCTCTGAATTAGGGTTTGGCAGGCGACCTCAGGGCTTGGACTTGGGGGAGGTGGTGGTGCAGGCGGAGAAAGGGGTGGGGTGCAAAGGAGGAGTGACCTGAGGGGTTCCAACCTTGGGGGGGGCACCGACTTGGGGAGGGTGGGGGGGGGGGGGTTGTTGCAGGCGGAGACGGGGTTTGGAGGGGTGCAGGCGGAGATGAGGGTGTAATATCCTTAAATCCTAATGACTAATTAAGCCAAGATGGTGAATCATTAGTGAGCTTGATGGAAATTAGAGATGCCATTTGTGGCTAAGTAAGATTAAGAGGCTAAGTAAGGTTTAGTGATCAATTATGGATTACTATTCATGGGTGGGCCTTGTTTGCAATTAGGAGGAGTTGGTGGGGTTTATGATGCAAAATTCCCAAGGTTATAACCCCCCATAGGCGTCACCCCTTCCTCCCACTTCATCTTCTTCATCTTCTCCACCTCCCTTAGCCATGGCCAACCACCTTATGTCCTCCTCCTTCTCTCTTTGATCCACACCCTATTTCTCACCCAAATTTGAGTTTCAATAGTTCAAATCAAAGCTGGGAAGGAGAGGATCTTGGATCTTACATTGCATGTAAGATCAAAGGCCAAAGAAGAGGAAGAATCCAAGCTTGAAGCTCAAGGTGTGGACAGCCCAACATTGTTCTTGGAGAGTTCTTCTTCAAGCTTTTGAAAGCTTGATTTGAGGTACAAATTTAGCACTTCTCTTGCTGCCATATGTAGAGTTTTTACCACTTATATCTCAGATCTAAAATCAAGCCTTAGTTTTGGGGTTTTTGTTTCAAAAAAATTGAGAAAATAGACTATATGTGGACGGTTTTCATTGTGTCCAGAATCTGTGTGTCTTCCTTTTAATCCAAGTTGGACATGTATTTTGGGATCTTTCTTGGGTTCTCTTGGGTAGAATGATATGTTGATTAATACTCCATTAAGGTAGACTTAAATCCATGTGGTTAAATACGAAATTGCATGTGATTATAACATCTTAAAGAGGCTATACATGGACGATCATACTGAACTTTTCAGATTTGTTGTTGTTAAATGTTGGCCAATAACTTGCATGATTTGGGAGTCTTCTTTAAGATCCCTTGAGTAGATTTACTTACTGATTATGACCCCAATAAATTGGCTTATGATTCTTGATTTTTAATTTGGAAATTTAGATGATTAAAAATGTTTTGGATGTTGACATATGCATGCAACTGAATGTGTCCAGATATGTCCATGAATTTTAAGTTAGTGTTTTAAGAGGCATTTGAGGAGTTTCTTCATATTTCCTTGAGTGCAATTACTTGTTGATATATACTCTTTCATATTAACCTTTAGTCCATGGAGTTGTTTTAGAAAAATGAGGGGTTTTGAAGAGTTGTTGATTACCTATATCCTACATGTCATTGAATGTCCAGATCTGTCCATGCATTTTAAATTAGAGTTTTAGGATGCATTTGGGGAGTTTCTTCATGTTTCCTTGAGTGTAATTACTGGTCAATATATATTATTTCATATCAATCATTAATCCATGGGTTTGTTTTAGAAAAATGAGGAGTTTTTGAGGAGTTATTGACTACCTATATTATATCTCCACTGAATGTTCAGATTGGAGATGGTTGCCTTAGGACTAAGAAAATACATGATTTTGACAATATCCTTAGACAACCTTTGGTGGATTTGACTATAGATATTTAGGGAATGTAATACACATGAAATCCGTGTATTTGGATTGGTTTTGATGAGGATTTTGAGACAAATTTGGTTGTTGTTCATGAACAAAACTGTGACCAAATTCCATTGTTGAGTGCATGTTTAATCAAACTTTTAGGCATCCTTTAATAAGTTTTAAAAAACCCCAAGTCGTCATTGATTTCCCTGTATTGAATTGGGAAAATAAATAATGTTTTAATCCTATTAAGGAGAGGGATTAAGAGAGGATAAATTGCCTTAAGGTTGCAGCCATATACTTGTTGTACACATAGGTCTATGTGTGGAATAGATGCATGATTGGAGCATGTGATACCCTCTAAAAGACCCCTTTAAATGATAGACCTTAAAGTAAATTAAACACCTAAATGGTGTCTTTAAAGTCATGAATTTTGGTGTGAACTTAAAAGGACTAGATGCCTCGGATTATTATGAAGTATACACGCACAATGTCAATGTTTTGGGGTGATAAAAATTGGATAGGGTAAACCTCTATTAGTAACCATTTTATAGCAAGCCTTAGGATAATTGTTACATATAAAGGTGGGCTTGAAACACCTATTATGAAATTTAGAGATTTGGAGATGATCTGAAGGATACATATATATGTATGTAGTACTATACAGGAAAACAAAACTTTATGAACTTGCCACGAAGCAAGTCTTCCTCTAAGAGTAGCCTGATCCTTGTAGGTAATTGTGAATCTTATGGGGGCATAGGAAAGGAAGACGTTTTCCGTTAAGATAGCCAAGATCATAAGATAGATGTTTCTTCAGTAAGAATTTAGAGAGAGACTATCGTAACAGGTCAGTATCCCTTACCTAGGATCAGTTAAGGTTCTTATAGAACAAGTTCGGGTCTGGGACTGACAGCTTGTGAATGGGAAATAAATCAAAGAAAACTTAGACACTTAGGGTGAAACATGAAAATAACAGAAATGGTGATGTCACATATGATCAGTCATGGAGATTGATGCTCCGACTGTGCGAGGGCGCGGTGACCCTCACCTGAGAAGGAGATGAGGTCACTCAGGCTTGGATAGCGGAAATTGAGAACATGGGTCTAGGATCCCAGTCCTTTTCACGTGTTTTCTTCGAGCCGGCTCCGTTTTTTACGCTTCTTTGGGATCCACGAGTTGGCTAGACCATTCCGCTAACCCGTTGGTTTTTCTTAGAGAGCCTAGGTTGGGGGCTCTTCGTAGTTAGTTACGAGCTCGTCTGGTTTTTACTTAGCTTTTCTCCTTCGTGAGTTGAGCAGCAAGAGAGGAAGTCGGTTCCGGCAGGCTTACCTCTTCTCTTTCCTGCCTCCAGTGGCGTGGTAGTCGTACTACCACTGCCTTTCCCTTGGACCACACTTCCACTGGGATTGGCGAGAGCAGACGAATACCTTCGGGGGTTTCCCCACCGCTATAATTATTACTCTTTCACCAGGTTGTGCTCTGGTGATAGGATTGTGATTAACAGACTTGTGACATTTCACCAATTTCCCAGTTAAGATGAAGTTTCATCAGTAGACATTGATGTCCCATAAATACCTTTCCACTATGTCGTGCACTGGTGATGGGGTAGTGGTCAGTAGACATCAATGTCATCATTTGTATCTTTCCGCTATGTCGTGCACTGGTGATGGGGTAGTGGTTAGCAGACACTGATGACTTCATTATTACCTTTCCGCCATGTCGTGCACTGGTGATGGGGTGGTGGGTAACAGACACTAAAAAACTTCATCAATACCTTTCTGCCAGGTTTATGACCTCGTGATGGGGTAAGAGATATGTGATCTTTAGACTCTTCCGCTATGAGACTAGTGACGACAGTTCCGTTAGTAGAGGCTAACAAGGGTTGGGTGTTGAGAGAGTTGTGTGTACGGTTCCTCTTATACACCTTCGGGAGCGAGCTATCACATGTGTCGACCGAGGATCAATGTGAGTTGAGAGAACAAGCTAGAAGGAGTGTTGGGAACTTAGTTAGGATGCAAGACACCATCGCATGCCTACGGAGGCACCCCAACCCTGAGGCGTACACCATACCTCAGAGTCATAGTGTGAGATTCAACCTGGACTTTGAAGTCCTACCCGGATATCGAGGTCCTAACCAGACCAGGACCACAGACTTACTTCTAGGCTTGAGTTGTTGTTGGTTAGTTCCATTGACCAAGGGAGACACAGTGTGATAGTGAGCGACTGCGTTCTGTTAGACTTCTGAAAGCAAGTAAATAATTTAAAAGAATCTATTAACCCACTTTTACTTGCTTGCTTCTTTTGTCCAATACAGTTACCTTACTGTTTTTCTAGCTGTGCTAGTCTTTGCTTACTACTTTCCTTAGTAGAACTGTGTAGAATTTGTACTCGACAACTTTGTGACAGATACTTCTTGTCCTTTTTCTACTATGGCAGGCAAGGGCCCAGTGACCGAGTAGCCGACATAGTTTGGGTTGCTGTTGTTTCTTTTTTGGTGCTACACTTTCAGAGCAGGTATACTCTTTTGGAGCTCATTAGACAGTTATATGTTGTGATCTCCTCTGTAGCCTCATTTTGGGATATATGTATATGTATATTGAATGTTGTGGAATTCGGCATGTTATATGAATGAAATGAAAATGAATGGATATCCTTGTTGTTCAATTCTGGTGTACTACTTACTTCCGCTTTTAGTTTTCTTGGGGTTGCTTGCTTAGCCAATTTTAAATCTTGTGAATGTCACGTTGTGAAAAGGCAAAAAAATTCCCCAGGTTTTCATAGCAACGGATTAACTTAAGCTAGTTGAGTAGGCGAATGACGTGTTTGACGGGTAACCTAAGGTCCTCGGGAGGACGGGTCATTACAGAGGGAGACGAGGGGGGTTGCAGGCAGCTTGGGCTTCAACGAGGAGACGACCTGGGGGTACCTTGGGGAGGCAGTTGCAGGTGGAGGTCGAGTCCCTTGCCGAATGGGAGGGGGCAGGGGAGGCATCGACCGGGGACTGCAGAGTGGGGGTGGGAGGGGTTCTTCGAACAAGAGCTCGCAGTCATGGGAGGGGTGAGGAAGGGCGGAGGAGGTGGTCGGTAGGGGTGGAGGAGGTGGTCGGAGGTGGGTGCAGGAGATAAGACGGAGAAGGAGGAAGGGGATAGTTGGCCTTATTTCTTAATAATGACAATTTAAAGGGTGTAAAATATAAAATACATTTTCATCTACATAATGACATCATGTTATAAATATTATGTATTTTGAAGGGTAAAACTGTCAATATATAACTTTTTCCGTTATACTTAACAGAGAGCTAAGACGAAACTTGACACAGGATTATACCATGTAAAGATTAAGCATTATTCAGGGTCTTCGGTGTAATTCGTGATTATTGAGGGTTCCTGAGGTAATTACAAAACTATTTAGGGTTATGGATGTAAATATCCCAAAAATCAATGGATAATAATTCCACTTTTTATTTTATTGACTTATTTTTGTGGATTATTTCATCCGTTGCAATAGCCACGTTTAAAAATATATTTACATGAAAAATTAATTATAATCATTAAAAAATAATATAACACATAATCAATGTCACATCACATCATATTTATCTTTCCAATCCTCTCCAACCATCGAACTACTATTCACAATACCAAACAGGCCCCAAGTCTCCACCAAAGGAATTAAATCTTTTCAGTATAGAGTCTAACAAGAGCAGCAATGCAATTCATCGGAGGTTCACAATGCATATAACAATGATTGTCACATTTCGTAGATTAAATATGGATACAAATGTAGCTGGTTATGGCTCTATTCGACCCCTACAACAGAAACATTAAGCAGTGACATCTAAAACCAAGAATATGGAACCCATTGATTCTATATAAAAAACACCACCCTAAACCACTGCCCTGCTCTGCAAGATGATGGTTTGAGATGGCCGTGGTAATGAAAAACTAAAGCCTCTCGAAACAGAGATTATAAAGAATATCAAACATATGATAGATTGCAAAATATTCATGATTAAAAACACCCCCTGAAGCATAATGTTTGAGCTTACCATCAAACATGGTGTACTTTTTTAAGTAAAATGCTAATCAAACCAGTTACAATAACGGAGGCCTTTACTTCAATGTTTGGTGTCAATAACAGTTGAGTCGTGCCCTAGCGGACACTTCACATCATGAAACGCTACTACTAATAATGATAATGAACAGGGACAAAACAAAAAAGCCTTCGATCAGTTAATAAACAGTGTGTGAATTTCAGCGCAGACGAAGCTCATATCGACATATTACAATGCTCAATCTAGTAAGGATTTGCAAAATATAGGTCAGCAAGATCTCACACAACCACTGAATAAAACATGAGCTGCAACTGAGCACCAATAGCTAAGCTCACATCCGCAAAGCACACTTGAGACGATTCACACGGCAACTGAAGCACCTGCATACATCGTAGTTCTTCAAATTTAAATCAGGTCGGCCACGTTCATCGGCATTTCATCTATCTGCGTACTGTAATACTGTTCAATATCCCTTAGGATTCGGATATCGTCACTGCGTACAAAGTTTATTGCCACACCCTGCAAACACCACAGGAAGATAGAAATTAAGGTATGTGCTATCTAAAATAACAATGGAAAACTAGAAGTATTAAACCTTCAAGTGAATGGACACTTAACATCTCAATCAAGGTTACAATGCCATTAATAATTTTCATTTCGTTTTCCCTTCAAAAAAAAAACTTCTGCAATATTCAATGTGCAGAAGAAGTATACCTAAAAACCCTACAAGAATCCCCTTTATATCCCTCGTTACGATAACTACTCACCGTAATGGGGCCAAACGGTTGTTTAAATGGAGAGCAAATCATGTATGTTCTTTCGGTGCACATATCAATGCAATTGACCTTACTATTATAAATTTATAATTAACATGAAAAATAAAGACTAACTTATGTGACCGCCAAACATGGCAAAATATAAGAAACGGAAATTTCGGAAACTGTGTTTGATAAATAATGTGTACCTTGCGTCCAAAACGACCTGAGCGACCTATCCGATGGATGTAAAGTTCTCGATTGTTTGGGAGATCGTAATTTATAACAAGAGAAACCTGTAAAGCAAAATAAAGGCCCTCAGCAAAGTGCAAAGACAATACAACTAACAATATGTGAGAGAATGGCTATATCAGTTTTCAAGTGCCAAGTGCCTAACATTGTTTCAAGAATCCCTACAGGTGAGAACCCCAAACTCAAGTAAAGAGAATTCAAACAATCAATCCACTTGCGATCGAGATGGTACTTGCCTGCTGCACATCAATCCCGCGTGCCCAAACATCTGTTGTAATCAGAACACGAGTAGAGCATGACCTAAACTCCGCCATTATAGAATCTCTTTCCTTTTGTGGCATATCTCCATGCATGGAAGAGACGGTGAAGTTATTGGAGCGCATCTTCTCTGTTAACCAGTCGACCTGAGAAATGATATGAAAATCTCATTTTTTTTGCTAGAAAAACCAATACCTCAGACCCAAATTAGGAATATCTATTTAACAAAAGTGCTGAACGACATACTATTCTAGCATAAAGCTCGTCCGTCAAACATTTACACCTAGCAAAAAGCTCCTCAAAATAACTTTATAGTTTCTTCTAAAATAATTAAGGGATTTTTACACCCATAACCCTGCATAGTGCTCAACTATTCAGCTGGGTGTAAAAATCCCTGAGAGGTAAGTACTATTAAGGGTTGTGGGTGTAATTCGTGATTATGGAGGGTTATGTATATAATATTAAAAGTATGGAGGGTTATGCATGTAAAAATCCCATTAAATTAAACGTAGCTTAGTACGTAGTTCCTATTCTGTCATAATACCTAATTTCAGGCACCGATATATGCATGAAGCATATTTTTCATGACTATAGCATGAGTTTTATTCGGATTTTACCTTTCTCTTCGTATTGCAAAAGATCACAGCTTGAGTGATAGTGAGGGTGTCATATAAATCACACAACGTGTCAAACTTCCACTCTTCCTTCTCAACAGCGACAAAAAACTGCTTGATACCCTAGAAAGCCACATCATAGAAACAAAGCAAAGAAAATTAATAAGATGAGCAATAAGGAGTTTAACGGAAACAATATAGCAATAAAAGATGTGCGGGTTACCTCTAAAGTCAACTCATCACGCTTCACAAGAATTCTGACAGGATCGGTCATGAATTTGCTTGTCATCTCCAATATTTCATGAGGAAGTGTAGCGGATATTAGACAAACCTGCAAAAATCGACTGTGAATTTCTGAAATAAAATTTAAAAAGATCTGATGAAAGTGAGTTAAGCATTTCAAGGAAGAGTGACAAGGTTATCATTTACATAAAAACATATGAAAATTCACATGTTAGATGTAGAAACTTGCCTGAAGTTCTGGAGGAAGATATCGGTAAACATCGTAAATCTGATCTTTAAAACCTCTGCTTAACATCTCATCAGACTCATCCTGCATCCATATCAACCAGTTATAACATCTCAAATGTTTCATGACCAATCTACCAATCTAAATCATATGGTTTTTATTACAAAGCTTCTAATAGTGGGTTGAAATGTCAAAACAAGTGACTAATCGCAAAACTTAAGGTACATACGGTTTTGCTTGGATATTATTATAAAACAGTAATTAGCTAATAGCAACAATTTAAGTATATATTTTGGAAATAAATTTGGCGTTTATTCTATGGAGTCCATGGTTAGCATTGATTTGTGCCAAAAACATATTAATACCACAATCACAATTTTATAGCTAGAACCTCCTCCTACGCAGAAAAAAGAGTTAGGGTTTTATTTGATAACAAACCCCTATGTGGATTCTGTCTTTGCAATTTAGTCATGAATATAACGAAAATAGATATATTTCCACTCAGTAAACTGAATGTCCACGAGACTTACAAGTACTAGTAGCTTGATGGCTCTTGTACGCAGTGTCCTTCTCTTAATCATGTCACACACTCGGCCAGGAGTCCCAGAGACCACATGGACACCATATTCCAACTTTCTAATATCTTCACCAATACTCTTACCACCAATGCAAGCATGAGCTTGGATATTTATGAAGTCGCCAATAGCTAATATCACTTTCTCAGTTTGTGCGGCAAGCTCTCTTGTGGGTGAAAGAATAAGTGCCTGCACCCTGCAACACGTGCAAAAATAAAATAGTGTCACTGATTTACAGGATACAACAATTCCCGGTTGTAAATTCAACAGAATCTGAAATTATCAATATAAACTTGGAATGCTCAAATCGAAATAGATGAGAAGAAGCTGTACAAAATTAAGTTGCAAATGCACTCAAAATCCCAAGCAAGTGTTAAGATAGCAGTGCAAAAAAGTTGCAAATGTTATTACTCAAAAAAAGGGATGAGATCAATTCAGAAGCAGTTTTTATATGTTATTCTAGCGGGCAGAATTCCATCGGTCTAATTTGAGACTATTGATATGTCTTTATTATATCCATTCTACCCAACAAATGGATACAAAAATTATAGTAACCCAATACATTTTGAGAAAATACATTAACTTGCCTTTCTTAATAATAACTAAGAATGTTGGACGTATGCTGTTATTACAATTCCTCAAGTGGTATGAGGATATGAGAGATTACGCAACAATATAGCAATATATTTGTACATGAAAACAAAAATTATTATGATTTCCTTGTTCCTGAACATATTCTATCTACTCAACGTCGTAGAAAGTTGAGAATTCTAATTTGTTTCAATTCTAGCAATAAAGCTGCATGCAAATGGTAGACATGTGAGACATAAAATCTCGAGCTAAAGAGCGTGGAAGTTCAAGTCCTCTTCAAGGCATAATATGGAGAATGTTCATTGAATGAACAATTCAATAACAAATCTCGGATCCAATTGATATTGAGATACCGAGTATCCATGGAAACGAAGTATTCAGGCAATCCTCACAATCCGAGTCCGAGATGTTGGAATTGGAATAGGTTCGACAGTGGATCACAAAATCTTGGCCATCTTCTCTATCTAATGAATGAGGAGTCCGTTTTGAAATCGTATGCCTTGCACCCACCTCCTGAGTATATGATTCCCATTGAATCATACAAAGGTAGATTGATAGAAATCTATGGGAAAATGCCCGTCCATAAAATGGTGGTTGTATAGAACCTTTCAAAGAGATAGTGCTTTTTCAAATCTCTCAAAATGAAATATGTTCCAAACATATATGCCATGGCTCCTTACTTCGACATGGTGCAAATATCTAAATTTCACCCTTTTAGAACTGAAAATCATATCAGAGTTGATAGAATAGCAAGATGTCTCTGCAGCAAAATTTCACTTGTTTCTGAAAATTGATTTTCTTAATTAGATCTCTCGATAAAATACAATTCCCTTTATTGTGCGTCTCATATAAGTTTTCAACAGACAGGAATCTTCCAGGAAGATTCCATCAGGTCACGTTCAATTCCTTTTTCTACATCATTTATATGTTTTTCTACACCTTTTACAAGGTTAAGTAACTCAACCCTCTCACAAAAACTTATCCCACTAAACATAATCATTTTGTGCAAAAAGATGGCAAATACCATTCTCTATAAGAACATTTTACGAAATCCCTCGACTTTCATATATATGAACAATCAGCACACCACAACTACATTTAAAAAACACAAGTTCTTCCCCATAGCACACTTCTTTCTTAAGGAATGTACCAATGAGAATGAAAAATATTCCACTTGAGTCATAACAACTCTTTCCAGATTTTTTGTATAAAGCCAGAAGGCATAAGTTCCATTACTTGCCCTCGTAGTTGACACTAACAATCCCTTATCCTTGCAGAGAACCCCAGAGAATGAAGGACTTATCTCATTCCTTATCCTTGCAGAGAACCCTTGACATGCCAAAAACTAGTAAAGGACTCATCTCTACCTGTTTGAAGAGAACCCAAAAGAAGAGCTTTGCTGATCAGAATGATCTGCCAGCTGGGAAGATGAAGATGTCCCTGTCAGTTAATCCTCTAGTGGCAAATTTACCCATAAACGTCAAGCCAAATCACTGATAAAGATTATTAAGATTTTACTGATCGAGGTATGAAACTTCAACAAATATACATGTACGTCACGAGAACTATTTTTATAATTTAAAAAGCCGAATCTATTTTAATTCTTAACATGCATAGAATTTTTTGAGTCGAAAGGGGGGAGGGAGAAGCAAAGGTGCCCAGCCCATGTGGATCATATGCATATAAATTTTAAAGTGATTAAGTTGTCCATTAACGCGCAATATTCAGGGTGTCCATCTTAACAAATAGATAGTGTGCAATTAATCAATACCTACGCAAGTGAATTGTTATCGAGCTATCATTTATCCAATCCTATAATGCAGATGACAATTATTCAGTGAATAGGAGAGAATGACTATTAAACGACGTCGATATGGTAGAAGCATATATATACTGATAGAGTTCAAGTATCAGAAGAGCCATCCCAGAAGCGACAATGAAATAGCAAATGTTGCTCTTGATCCATCGGATAGTCGAACTCTATGATTCTCTTCATTCTTTGCCAATGTTAATATCAGTAATTGAATCAACGTGTAATTATTGGTTAATGTAAAACATGAGCCATATAAAAGATATATAGGAAATTGTAGATATTATCAAACTGCAGAGGTCGTAAAGAGTGCAGGTATGACTTGGGTTAACATAAATTCCTAGCCAAGTTAGAATGCATATTTAGCCGACAGCCAGTTCTCAAATAATACAATTTGATTTGGGGTCCTATATTAAAGCATAATAAATACTAGCACGTGAATCGACATCAATTTCAGTTTCTTCACTGTGGCACAGTACTGGATAAAGTTAAAATTATGTTTTATATCATATTGACCTTCCCTACCCGAATTTGCACACCCGTCTCCACTCTTCTCGCTGATAATGAAAAGAAAAATGGCATATCTCCATAAAGCAACCGAACCAATCCCGTGATTCCCGTTCCTCAATTAAATACGTAAACACCTTAAGTACTACCCAAAACGTAGCAAAGAGACCTAATCAAATTTCCTTGTTTTTATCTCCATTAAACCGCATCCAAAACATACAGATCCAATCTCTCGAAAAAGCCAAATTTCTCTGTCGGATTCTATGTCCGAACTCCCTCGGGGACAGCAGATAATTAGTATATGTCCAACCGAATTAGGGTTTAAAAAGGACTCTATACGTGAAATATTTCGGGGTAAAATGAGGAAGAACGTTCCTAGGGTTTGCTCGATGAATAAAAAGTAAACCAAAACGACAAATTTGATGAGCCAGAGAAACAAGAAGCGTAGAGGTCGTACTCTCGCGAGGCGGTGTCGACCATCTGGCAGACAGTGAGGGCGATCATGGAGGTCTTGCCGGTACCGGACTGGGCCTGGGCGATGACGTCCCTGCCCTTGACGATGGGGAGGACGGCCCGCTGCTGGATGGCGGAGGGCTTCTCGAAGCCGTAGGCGTAGATGCCGCGGAGGAGGTCGTCCTTGATGCCCATCTGGTCGAAACTGGTGATCACCTCCACGCCCTGCGAGGTCTCGAACACCATGTTCGCGTCGTCCAGCCGCTGCCCCGCGCCGCGGTTGCGCGGCACGACCGAGGGCGCCCCCGCTGCCGCCGTGGAGGCCATGAGAGCGCAGAGGTGCGGTGGCTGTGGTCTAGACTCGGAGAGAGGGAAACGAGGGAGGGGAGAGCGCTTCGAGTTGGTGGGGGGAGGACGGGGCGGCTGGGCAAACAGGATTGGACGGTAAAGTATGTGTTTTGGGGGGGCTTATGTAGGGGACGTCGGATCCGATTTCCGGATCCGGCTTCTAGATCCGACTGCACAAACTAGATATTTGGGGGATATGATTTTTGAGAGAATCAAAAGCAAAAGAAAGATGAACGAGGACATCATACAAAGAAAACATACGTTGAAGTAAAAAAATAGGATACTGTGATGTTTTTACCAAAGATCTCATTCGTCCTTCGTTGCGTCAGCGATTGCTTGAGTTGATAAGGAGATGGAGAGATGTAAATCTTGACGAAGTATAAGATTTGATATACGATCCGATTGTATGTATTCGAGTTGAAAAAACTTTTATAAAGATTACCGGCAGTAATGTAACTTCTGGGAGACATAACCATAATAAATGATGCATTGATTTTAAAAAAATGTTAATGTTTTATTGTTATGAATATAGATAAATATGCGAATAATAGAGGTGTTGAAAGTTATCGATCTAAACTAGTTGTCCTTGCGTATTCTTCTCCACGGTTCTTTTTTCTAATGAAATGGAATGTCCATTAGCGAAAATATATTATTCAAGAGTTCTTTGTGCGGTAAATAAAGTCGCATTTGTTCTTTTTTTCCCATCCTTTCCGTCGGTAATATCAAGCTTCAAATATATCCTTCGTGACTTGCAAGTGTTTTTCCAAATATCGAAAAAAGATAGGATTTTTAGTGTCCATGTCTATTTAATATAAGGGGAAAATGGGCTTGTCCCTTGGGGAAGCCAACATGCTGCCCATGCGTTCATTTTTCTGGTGATTTTTTTTATTTTTTTAAATACCGCAATGTATTTTCATCACTACATCCCTCTAATACGCCATTCCAATTCTGTCAGAATCAGAGACTCCTATGCCTTCTATATATAACACGTAATTTTAACGGTCTTGGACTTACCGTAGTCTATTTGTTCTAGATGGAGTGTATAGGAGTCTATTCTCTGACGAAATTAGAATGACATATTAGAGGGATATCGTGATGAAAATACATGGAAGTATTTTTGAAGAAAAAAACAAAAAACCCGTCGGAAAATGAGGCGGTCAACCCCATTGAACCCTTAATATAAAGATACATATAATGATACCCGTTTTTTTTATTAGGTGCTCTAGTATCAATGGTGATAACTATCATTATTGTTGATTCTTTTATTCAATTAATAGATATTTTTCGCTGCCAGCTATTTTGTATTATCTTCACAAAGTGTATGAACATACACCTCGTCTGCTACAAAAGCCCTTTAAACTTGCTACAAAAGAAACTAGAGATTCCCTTAATAAATTTAGGATTTGTATCAGTTATATCCCTCTGAGATATTACAATATCAGTTATAGCCCTCTCTTTTTTAGAATATCAGTTGTGCCCATACCTGATTGCAAAATTCACAGATCTGCTTTTCTGTTAAGGTATAGTAAGAACACAAGTGATATTACAAAAGAGCAGAACACAAATTTTACAAAAAGATAAGGGTACAAGTGATATTAAAAAAAGACATAACTGATAATACAAGAACACTACGGATAAAACCCTTAGGGCGCGTTTGGTTCGTGGGTTATCTAGGGGTGGATAACCCCGTTTTGTGTTTGTGTGTTTGGTTGGTGGGTTAAGGATTATGAGGGTTTGTGTGATGTGATTGTATTGGAATTTGAAAAAATTGGTAGTTATTATGTTATGATTGTATTGAAATTTGAAAAAGTGGGTGGTTGTTGTGATGTGATTGTATTGAAGTTTGGAATAGTGCGTAAAAGTTGAGTATTTTATGATTTTAAGTTGATATGATGGTATAATATATATTTTTTGGTTGAAAAGAGAGTGAGCCCACTAGTGGGTCGGGAATATTGGTTTTGGAGGGTAACCCACGGAAAGTAACCCCCAACCAAACGCAGCCTTAAAATTTATGCTCGTAACTTTATCATTGAGGAGCACGAGACAATTTCGTGATTTTCTCCAACAGGAAGGAATCTCCTCAAATTGCCCGCTCAAGTGGCGCCCCTCTCTCCCGCGGGTGCGAGAACATCACCAGTCGTTCGCGTTCATCCGCCACGCCCCCACTCTCTTAGCTCCATCCACCTCCCATCCGCACACCTCCTTCGCCGCCCATCCGACTCCCCGTCGTCCACTCCTCAGCAGCAAGGGGTGAGCCATTCGCATCTCCACTTGCAAGCTCTCGCACTGCTTCGATATTGACTCTTGATTCCATTTCTCTCGCTGTCTAGGGTTTCAGTTGCTTGTTCTGAGCCTTTTCATGCTAATTTTAGTTTCATAACATCAATTATTGCCTTCTTACGCCAATATCTCACTGATTGCTGTTCTAATAATTTCTTTGTTTAATAATGTTGGTTAGAAACCTCTCGCACAGATGTCCCGATCGTTTTCTTTAATTTTGATTGGTTAATGCTGTTTGACAGAAGGCAACTAGGCTAAGAGATGAGGTTATTAAAGGTAGCCACCTGCAACCTGAACCAATGGGCCATGGATTTCGATAACAATTTGCAGAATATTAAGCGATCCATCAGGATAGCCAAAGAAGAGGGTGCAGTGCTCAGAGTTGGTCCAGAGCTCGAGATTACAGGATATGGATGTGAAGATCATTTTCTGGAGCAGGATACAGTGACCCATGCGTAAGTTCCTACTTTGTGCACATTCTTTTAGTTTCCGTCGGTTGCATAATTGGTGCGGGATTTGACAGATTTGTGGTGAGATGAATTCTAATCGTATGTGGCACCTGTCGTTCTGCGTATATGTATGATTTTGTTTTCACATTTAGAAATGTTTAAGAAAGCTATTGGCAAGATTGACATACATGCACCGTAAAGGTTATGATTAGAGAAAGTCAATGAGAAACAACAAGGAGGTTATTATTCTGAATGTGTAAATCACCACTGTTTTCCAAATCCTAGTCGCCTTATTCTTATTCTTAAATCTTCTAGATGGTTTCATGTAATTTTCATTAAAATGACAATAGATGACTACTGATTATCAGCAGCCATCATGATAAATTAACCAGGAGAGAAAAGTTCACTGCCATGCCAATGTTACAAAAAACTCTTCCAACTTATTCCAACCAGTTCACACCGTCTTCCTTCCAAATCCCAACAATATTGCTACATCTGAAAATAGATGATCAATATCCTCAGTTTCCTTCTGATACACCGGGTATATAAGAGATGCATCTTGAACTAAACGAGCTTTGAATTTTCTTGTCCCAGCCTTTTCATACATGAGCAACCACAAAAAAATCTTCACTTCAAGGGGCACTCGTACTTGTTTAGTCTCTAGCTAGCTTTACACTCGCACCCACAGTTTCAGATAACAACTATTTGTAAGAATATTCTTCATCCCAACTCCATTCGTCCTGACCCTCCATTGGGCTCTCCTCAATGGAAAGCTCCTTCACCATTTTGAGCAAATTGATCGTGCATTCCTTCAAAAGATCGGACCGTAAGCGTGACAATTAATAACATCTAGCCTCCCTCAACATGGATCACCATTCTGTAAATACCACCTCTTAGCTTGTAGCCAACGTAGAGAACCTAGGAACGGTAGGTCCTATGCAAGCTTGTAGCCATCTGTCATTCACGGAACCATCTTAGTCTGGTCCTCTATCTAGAAACGACATGTCCTTACATCCCAACGACTGGATGCATTTGTGTAGCAATATTCTACCTTGTAGCTAGGATGCCTCTCTAGAAGTTTGTCGGTGCTCTACCCAAGCTTGCCTCCCTATTCTGCCATGTACTCTCACCATATATGCTTCCTAAAAGCTTGCTCACAAGGTCCTTCTTATTATCCATATTGAAACCTCCCCTTTCGAAGAGCATTGCTCAATGCAGGCGAATGCGATTTAGAAATGCGGTATACGTATTCGTTCGGATAAGTCACCACATAGAAATTATGCGGTACACCGGGGGGTATGCAAGGAACATGCAAGTTGCGTGATCATTTTCAATTTAAAATAAATGGGTAACTCATTATTTACGTTTCTCTAACCATTTAAAAATGTCCCGTTTAAAAATCATGATTTTTCATGATAATGGAATTACGCAAGTATGGCTTCTATGTAAGCATTTATTTCCTTAATACTTACCCTAAAAACCATAAATAGAACAAACAAGTTTTAAAATTAAGTAAATACCAAAAGTTTAAGTTAGATAGGGACTCTATATAGAATGCGACCTGAATATATAGTGCATGCATCCTACTATGTGGTTATGCATATTGAATTTACGACATAGACCTCATGGTGCATCGCATAGAGAATGCAATTTGGTCCATTTACAACATAGACATATGCAATTGCATATGTGGTTCATGCTCACAACACAATGGAGATGTAAGACCTATGGGATGCCATATTCAATCGGTCGTATCAATCCGTTCTATGCTCCTTGAACCATCCCCCACTATCATGAGCATATGCTACCCAAAGAGCCTTCTCATAACACTTTCTAGCCTATAGTTGATTTTTTTGAGGAATTGGATGCACTAAGAGATAAAACACATGTATTGTTGATATAACGACCTTGAGCTCGACCAAGCACCCACCTTTTGAAATTTTTTGTCTTTCACCCAACCAGCTTGTGTTCCAGCTTTTCAATTAAGGATATCCAATCCTCACACGAGGTTTATATGTCGTTGGAGAGATACTCAAATAATGCAATGATAAATGGCATTCTAGTGTCCCAAGTAGAACACAACATCACGCTTCTTCTTTTTCAGGCAAGCCTCTGAAAGGTATAGACGAGAACCTTCGCCCAGTAACACTTAACCGTTAGAATCTACAAAACTATTGACAAGCACCACAAGAGCCTTGATCTCATTGGAACCACTCTTCGTGAAGAAAAGGGTGTTATCGACATCATACTCTATGATACAATGAAAACACCCACAAGCAGAATATCTTATAAACCACATTGCATAGCCTAACTTGTACTGATGTTTAGGACATCAACCACAATTACAAACAAAAGTGATACAAGGGGCATCCCTATCTTCTTTGATTATATTTGTCAATTGATATGAGATTCTTCTGAATTACCAATTCATTATCCGTTAATCCTTGCTTCGTAACCCATGCCAATCTCGAATCCGACTCCTTAGTTCAAAAGACTTCAGCCCGCATGATCTATTCCACTTATTCATCAAAACTTGTGATATAACGAAGCAACACATAAGCAAAGTACAATGCTATGATTTAAACTCCATGCAAGATTAGTTGCCTTGTTTTCTTTCTCTACAAACTTGAACTTCCTATTGCTCACCCTATTGTGACAATAAGTTCACAACGCACATTGACACTAATCCTGTTTTCCATGAGTGGATCAATCATATTGAGGTGGATTATCACTTTATTCGAGATGCTGTATGAGGAGGAAAGATCACTACGCCATATATCTCCACAGATTTCCTGGTGGATATACTCACCTAAACTTTTCCAAAGAAACACCTGTCTCATTTGATTTTCAAGTTAGACACGATCGATAAATAAAAATGTACTAAGCCTTCTCCCACTAGAAGTAGGGTCTGCTACTGTGCTACATGGATTCTTGCTCAAATCTATGTTGAAAGATTCGACTATTTTTTACGCTGGCCGTCGACTACCTAGCACAACCCCTGCAAGAGTGGGATTTGAACCCTGGTCTTTTGTGTGGTAGACACACTGTACTACCACTAGACCATTAAGTGGGTACATACATGATCGATAGATAACACGTGAAAATTGTTTTGTAAGAAAGACCCCCAACAACTTCACGATGCAGTACACTTCGCCAAAATAGCTTGGTTCGTTGTCCAGAAATGTTACTCCAAACGCACCCTCCACAACTGGTTTACACACCACATCTCGACTTGCTAAAGTTACTTCTCTCCTCCTATGGTTCCTTTCGAAGGATCTTCTCCTTAGCTCATCCAAATGCTTTTCATCTCCACGGGTACAAGCTCTCTTACAAATACCAAGATCTATTACATATTTTTTCTCATCAGCGAACAATGCAGATTCACCATATGTTTTTTTTCACTTTAAACTTATGATACGTTCATGCAACTTTTACTACCACTTTTCCCCATCTTGACAAGTGACAAACCACGATGATCCGTTGTTGTTTCCTCTTCATGTTCAAGCCATTTAGCATGAATTTTCAATTTATACATCAGAAATTTGCAAATTTCTCCTTTCCTTGTTCCAGGGCATTGCTCTGTTGCTGATTAGATATGTAGGTCTCCCTCTATCATAGGACTAGGCTTTAGCTTTTGGTTAGATACACATCCATGTAGAAGGCAACATACCCATCTTCATAATATTGGAGTGCGAAGTGCGGGAGATGGAGCGTTGGTGGAGAGTGCGAAGTGCGGGAGTGCAGACGGGCTCGTCGAAGTCGGGTAGTTCTTCTCCGTGGGGGTTCCCGTCGCTTCGGGAAGGGAAAGGCTTTGCTTCCGTGGGTGTGGCTTCTCTTGGGGAGGAGGGGCTTGGGACTGTCGCTGGAGAAGGGGTCTCGGCGAGAGCTGGAGACGATCGCTTCGTTGATGGGGGAGGCGGGAAGGGGAAGAGGGTGGCTTGTAGGGAGGAGGAAGGGCGGCGGGAAGAAGGTGGTAATGCGGTGCATGGCGTCGGGGGTGGCGGGGAGTGGGTGCATGTCTCCCACAAAAAGCCGAAGAAGAGGTGCTTCCGGTGTGGGGTTCGGGGACATGTTGCGTCGTTCTGTAGTGCTCCTCCGAGGCGTTTCGCTTACGGGAGGGTGGGCCACCGTAGGGCCACATGCAAGTTTGGTTTCGATCGTCACTCCGATGGTGGTGCTGTGCGTGGTGCTGTTGGCCAAGCCGAGCGAAGGGTATCCTCTGTGATCGATACTCGCCAGGAGCAACGTAGCTTCACGGCTGTGGTTGCGGGTGTTTCAAAGGGTGCAAGTGACTCCAAAGCGAAGGATGTTTCGAAGGTTGCGGGTGGCTCGAAAATGGAGGTTGGTGTGGTTGAAGAGGCTGCTACAAACGATCCGGCAGATGGGAAGGATGGCATGCATGATGATGACACCCATGCTGTGATCGGTTACGCCATGCGGAGATGCATCTCCGTGGAGGCTGTGAAGGGACACCTGTATGGTTTCCTTGGTTCGCAGTTTTCGGGGGACGTGGTGGCTCTTGATACTCGGTGATGCTGTGCTCGTGGACTCTCCAGGCTGCAGAGAGAACACTTAATACAAAATGGAGGGATGGACGATATTATTTGGCGGCCTCTTCGCTTTGCGGATGGGGCAGTTACAGATGTCAATGTTTGCGTGACGGAGGTTCGTGGGGTTCCTTTCCTTTCCATGACGGTTCACTACTGGGGCGGGTGCTCTGGCGATGGGGTTCGGTCCTCGCGGTGATCGATGATGGGTTAACACCCGGTTCGGCTTCGGATGTCACACGCGTGCTGTTGGAGTGCAACAAGGGTTTGATTGATGGCGCAAATGGTCGGGTCTTCTTCGAGTCCTTGGAGGTTGGCCGTTTCAGGTTCAGGGTGGATATGTTGATCGTCGAACCCCCCTCCACCGGAGGTTCCGACGATGCCCGGTGTCGCCTCACCTTCTTCGTTGGCGGTGGGGTTCCCGAAGGGTGCGTTGCATGGTTCGTCCCGCGAGATTGATTTGGTGCGACCTTTGGGGTTCTCCCATCGGGTCTTGTGCCTGGTATCTCAAAAGTTCTCTTTGTCTGCTGAGGTGGCAAGGATGGCTTCCCCCCTCTCTGCGTCGTCCCAGTCTTGGCCTCAGGCCTCAGATCCCGGCTTTCGGGTTTCGCTCTCGGATCCTCTCACGGGTCGGGCCCAAGGGGACTCGAACTCTTTTGCTGCTTTTTTTGCGGGCGGGAAGGGCTTCTCGGACTTCCTTCCTTTTCGAATCTCCTCGACCGCATCGGGCCTCTCGGATCCGTCATCTTGCCTGGCCCGTGCGTCTGAGGATGGTGGGACCTTCCTCGTGTTTGGCTCTTTCAACTCGGCTGCTGTTGCCCCTCCTGTGGTGCCACGCTTCTCCAGCACCTCCATGGAGTCTGAGGGGTGTTCTTTGAGCTTCTCAGCTTCGCCCCCCTGTTGAGGCCCTTTCGTCCTTGGCATCCGGCGCTATCTCTTCTACTGTACCAACTCTGGCCCACCTTGAGTTGGAGGGTGCTCGTGCTGCTGAAGGAATTTCTGATAAGAGATCCGGGAAGAGATACATGCGGAGGAATAGAGCTCGATCGTCGGTCTCCGAGCCATAGTCCTGCTCGACACTTAGGGCTCGTTTGGTTAGAGGGTTGGGCAGGGTTGGCTTGGCCCAACCCGGGTTGGCCCTCCAACCAAACAGGGTTCTCCTCCTCACAGTTTACTATTCACAGGGGTACCCCTGCCCAACCCAACCCTGTCCAACCCTGCAACCAAACGAGCCCTTAAGAGGTCCGTTGCGGAGGCCTCAGGGGTGGTTCGAATTCAAGGGCATTGCGATGGTTCTCTATGAAGATTCTCTCCTGGAACGTGCGGGGGCTTGGGGAGCTGGGCAAGAGGAGGACCATGGGGTCGCGCTTCATTGAGTGGGGCTGCGATGTGGTCATGCTGCAGGAGACAAAGCTTCAAAACATCACCGATGTTCTTTGGAAGTCGTTCGGTGCAGAGGTATTGATGAGGTCAGGGCTCTGGATGCTGTAGGCACGTCTGGTGGGTTGCTGATTGCGTGGAGGTCATCGACAATGGTTTTTGGCTCGGTGCTGCGAGGGAGGCACGTCATCTCAGTTCTCTTGGTATGTGCCGGATCTTCTATGTCAATTGCGATTTCGTGCGTCTACGGGCCATGCTATCATATTCAAAGGAAGGAATTGTGGGAGGACCTGCGTGAGGCGAGTAGAGCCTCTGCGGGTATCCCGTGGCTCATAGGGGGGATTTCAATGTTACTCTTCGAACCTCGGACAGACCACGGTTTAGGGGTGGTCAAGAGCCGGGTTCTGCGGAATTTGCTGACGCTGTGGACTCGTTGGACCTGGAGGTTTTGGATGCGGGGGATGTCGCCTACATGTGGAGGAACTCCAATTCTCGCTCTCTTATTGATAGATTTTTGGCCTCAGCGGAGCTTCTTGATTGTTTCTCGCTATCCTCTGTGGTTGCTCGCCCGTGGAGCATGTCCGACCACACACCAATTTTATGGGATTCCGGTGATCCGCTCGCGGTGAGGAATCTCTTTAGATATGAAAGGAGTTGGTTACTGGAGGATAATTTCAGGGAGATGGTGGCTTCTCATTGGTCCAACGTGCAGGTTGTTGGTTCCGCGACGTCTAAGTTTGTCCAGAAACTCGGATCCTTATGCACGAGACTGAGCTCTTTCAAGAGGGAATCCAGAGCTGCCAGGTGTGCTACTAGGATGGAGGCTGAGGAGATAGTTATGAGACTTGACGCTTTGGAGGATACTAGGGAGCTATCGATGGATGAGTTGGCAGCGTGCTCGCTCGCTCAAAAGCAAATCGCGGCTGAGGATCTTAAGCGCGTCACTGAATGGCGTCAAAGGTCAAGGAGCACGTGGCTGAGGGAGGGGGACGCTAACATGGCGTTTTTCCATCGTATTGCCAGCAGAAGGCGTCGTTCGAATGCTCTGCGATCGATCACGATCAATGGGCTTCGTGTGGATGGTGACAGGGAAATGGGGAAAGCGATCGCCACTCACTTTAAGGAGTTCTCGGCGAGGAAGATTCCAATGATTTGGAGGTGGACGGGGATCGGGGCTACATCTCTATCGCCCTCTTTGTGTGATGGCCTGACGCAGGGGGTGTCCCTGGAGGAGGTTAAGGCTGCGGTTTGGGACTTGAATGCGGATGGGGCTCCGGGCCCGGATGGCTTCCCGGTGGTCTTCTACAAGGATTTTTGGGATCTGGTGGGCAATGAGGTTTTGGAGGTCATCTCCGAGTTTTATGTGGGAAATGCTGGCTTCGAGCGGATTAATAAGTCCCTGATTGTTCTCCTTCCTAAATCCGCTTCGGCTGAGCGGATCGAGGATTACCGCCCCATTGCTATTTCTAATGCCCTTTATCTGAGTGTGGCGAAGGTGCTTGCCTTGCGGCCCAACCGGGTTCTTGACACCATCATCTCCCTGCTCCAATCTGCTTTTATACAGGGTAGGCAAATCTCGGACTGCCTTACTCTTGCATCGGAATCGTTGCGGACTGGAAGAGGGGGGAAAGGCATGGTGTTCTATGGAAAGTAGATTTTGCAAAAGCTTATGATGGCCTTGATTGGAAGTTCCTTTGGTCGGTTCTGCGAAGGAGAGGTTTCCCGGAGGTTTGGATTTCTTGGATGAGACGTTGTGTAACGACGGCTTCTTTCTCGGTCATGGTAAATGGTCGCCCGGAGGGGGGGTTCTTACAGCCACGTAGGGGCGTGCGCCAGGGCTGCCTTCTTACCCCCCTTCTATTTGTCGTCGCTGCGGATGTCTTGGCCCACATTGCTTGACGGGTTGTTGACTGTGGATTATCGGTCGGTTTCTCTAGGGGTGGTTTGGTGATCCCGCTGTTGCAATATGCTGACGATATTATCTTTTTCATTGAGGGGGGCCTTGCGGAGGCCTCAGGCATGTCTATGGCCCTGGATCTTTTCAGTGAGATGTCCGGTCTTTTCAAGAATGTTGATAAATCGAAGGTCATCCCATTCGGCCTTTCTGCGGAGGAGGCGGACGCGTGTGGGCGGGTTTTGGGGTCTGATTGCGGCTCTCTTCCGATTGACTATCTTGGGATGCCCTTGGCAGTGGGAAGAACGAGATTGAGGGATTGGCTCAGGGTCGTAGAGAAGGTGGAGGCGAGGTTGGCGGGGTGGAAATCGGCCATTCTCTCTAAGGGGGGACGGTTGGTCCTCTTAAAGGTGGTTCTCTCCTTCATCCCTGTTTACTTCTTATCCAATCGTCGGCTGCCGAAGGGGATTCGCAGTCGCCTTGAGAAGCTAATGCGAAGATTCTCATGGGGCAAGCATGGGGAGGAGTCGGGGGGGGAGTCCACCTGGTTGAGTGGGGAGAAATTACGATGCACAAAAACGAAGGGGGTTGGGGGTGCGGAGACTGGATGATATGAATGACGCTTTGCTTCTTAAGTGGGGTAGCGGAATTTGGGGCTCAGGGGAGGATTTTTGTAGCAAAGTTTTGCGCGAGATTTACGGTGTCAACGGGGCGCCTCCGATCGCTGCTGCTCAGGTGGGATCTCCCACGCCGTTTTCGAAGTGGGTGATGGAGGTCTTCTCCAGATATTTATCTCTGTTTAGGCCGATGCTTGGAAATGACGAATCTTTCAACTTCTGGACTGGGGGGGGGGTTGTGCTCGCGGTTCCCTCGCCTGTTCGCTCTAGCAGCTGATAAGAGTGCACGGGTTGCATCTTGCTGGTCGGACGGTAACTGGTTCCCAGCCTTCTCATCTAACTTCTCGGACCAAAGACTCGGGGATTTTCTTTCCTTGCTGGACTCTATCAAGGATGCGGGGCGTCCTACTGTGGGAAGGGATCATTGGGCTTGGCGTTTGGGCCCTTTCTCGGCGAGGAAGGCGTTTGGGGCGATTTGTAGCCCCCCACCGTCGCGGTCGAAGACTCTGATTCGTGATTGCGGCTTTTTCTGGGGTCTTCGGCTCCCTGAGCGGATTGGCTTCTTCCTTTGGCTATTCCGTAGGCAAAGATTGATGACGAGAGATCGATGTGCTAAGCTTCTGGGCTCCGTCTCTGATAGGTGCATTTTGTGCGACACGGCGGTGGAGTCCCTTGAGCACCTTTTCTTCAGGTGCCCTAAAGTGACTATGATCTGGGAGGAGGCAAGAATGGCTTGGTTATGCACATCCGATTTGGCTTCCTTCTGCGGTTCGATGGTGGCCAACAGAAGCAGAGCTCGGCGGGAGCTCCTTGGGCCCGTGGCAATTTTGTGGGCAATATGGCTGGGCAGAAATGCTGCTCTCTTCTCTGGGCAACGCTTCTACAAGGAAAATGTGGAGATGCACTACGCGAGATTGGTTGATGAGTGGGCTTTGTAGGTGCTTTGCTTGTTTCGTTTTCTCGTTCCTTATGTAAATTCCCTGTGTACTGTTTCTTTAAATAAATTATGGGGCGGACACCACTGAGTGTCTCCCCCCTTTTTTGGCTTAAAAAAAAAAGATACACAGTCATGTAGGTCTGTGATTGATATCAAAGGTGACCCGTAGTTATTTTGGATGAGGGTGGAGTGGAAACATTCGTCACATGTCACCTTCATTTTTCGATTTAAAAGCTTTAATGTGAGGCCATTCATGCATACCATGTTGATATTTTGTTGCAATGCCCTTTCACATTGCTTACATTATTGTTGTCCTCTATTTTTTTAGTTTATGTGGGGAAGGACGTGACTTATGAGTCATTTTGGAGAGTACGGGATATTTCATACCCTGTCCATTCATCTACTTCCTCACTATTCCTCTACACCGCACCCCATTCAAGTGGAAGTCCTCAAAACATCCCGTGTTAATGCTTGTTATACCTTCAAAGTTGTTCCTCCCCTCCAAACATTCTTGTGGCATCAAATCATGATCAATCCATCATGCATTGCAATCGTAGATCGAACAAATCATTAAGAGATGAAATTTTGAAGTTGTAGAGAGTTGATGCAACTTGGAATTGGAAAATAGGGCAAAATTATGGTTCAATTAAATTAGTGTTGGGTTGTCGTAATTTTAATTTCGTTCGTTTAGAATCCTTAATTAAATCTATTGGGTAATGGTTAACCGTTGTTATTTTTTGTTGAGTCCTTGCGAATTTTATTTGAATTAAAGAGATCACATGTAGTTAGTAGCCAAGTTGAGTATTTTAAGGGTCAAAATAGGATTTATTATATTTGTTAATTTTTTTATTTTTTTATTTTGTAATCCTTAATTAAATTTATAGGGTAATGGTTAACCGTTGTTATTTTTTGTTGAGTCCTTGCGGATTTTATTTGAATTAAAGAGATCACATGTGATCTGTAGTTAGTTGCCAAGTTGAGTATTTTAAGGGTCAAAATAGGATTTATTATATTTGTTAATTTTTTTTATTTTTTTATTTTGTAATCCCACTCTTTCCTATATAAAGGGATAGTAGTCTTTGTTTAGGGATAGTTCAAGTTGAAATTGAAATGGGAGTACTCACTCACCCTCACTCTCTCTCTCTCTCCAAATTTCTTCTTCCACCCTAAATCTATTCCGCATTAGGTTGCCTATCCACTCATCGTTGGTCTTATCTTTACATACGGGATAACTTCTATGTTCTTGCACTAAATCGTACTTATCTAATAACACTATCGGCACTTATAATGGTGTTTTCATTGCTTTTGTTGTTGCTTTTGTTTTGTCGGGCATGGTACAATAGTGTTATAGTTTAGGTATATATTACAATAGTGTACTACCGTCCTTTATTTGCTCATAAATAACTGCTGCCCTTTCCAAGCTTTTTTTTTGTTTCCCCTCACCTTTTCTAACTTGCAGTGCTAAGCTTTTATTTATTATGCCATGTGCCATTTAATGCGCAGGTGGGAATGCTTGAAGGTCATTCTACTAGATGATTGTACAGAAGGTATACTTTGTAGCATTGGCATGCCCGTTATTCATGAAAGTGTCCGCTACAATTGTCAGATTTTCTGTTTTAACCGTAAGATACTCATGATACGCCCCAAGACGTGTCTTGCAAACGATGGAAATTATAGAGAATTTCGCTGGTTTTCGGCATGGACGTTCAAAGATGACCTTGTGGACTTCCAACTTCCGAAGGATATATCTGAGGCTTTGTCGCAGGATTCTGTTCCTTTTGGTTTTGGATATATGCAGTTTCTTGATGTGTAAGCACAATACATTCATACATGATGGAATATTTATTTTCGACTATCATTTATCAAATATCTGTTGCATGAATCGAGATCTTCATGTTTAAGGGTGAATGTAATTATAGGCCATCATTTTAGGATTTATTTTTTGTGTTGGCTAAGTTAATGTTGTGTATTTCTCTCTTGGAGCTTTTACATGTATACCTCTAGAAATTTGTGTAATTAGATATTAGACATGTAAGCTTCTTATTTACACCTTAATCACATTCTTGTTCAGTTTAATATCTCGGATTCCAATAGTTATTTTCTTCAAAGTTAATATTCACCAACCTTAAATGTATCTATTTAACTTGAGATGGATCTTGAACGGGAGAGTAACTCTTTCTCAAAATATTAATTTCGGAAGAGGGGACTTTGTGAGACCACACACGTTTTTTGTTCTTTTTCAAGCGAGTCAGTGAAAAGTTCGATTCATCAAGGGAAAAAAAGTTTTTAGAAGTTCGAACTGAGGGGGAAAGTGTAGGGATAATATTTTGGGACCACGCCCGTCGAAAGATGTGCATTTCCTATTTGGAGGGTGGGAGAGTGATGGAAAGGAAGGGAGATGCAAGGTAACCGAATAGGGTCATGCGACGTCATATGAAAGAGACCGACCGAGAAAAGGGTGGAGATAGGGGCATTAGAGGATAATAATGAGGTGCCAAGGGAGGTGAGGATGGCAGGGGGAAGGATGGAAGGGTGAGCTGTGGGGGAGATGCTAAAGGGTGATTGTTAGTATTGCAAAGGGAGATTTCAAGAAGAGGTTTGAGGTTATACCCCTTGGATTGTTTGCGTACGATCCTTCTATTAAGCCACATATAATCTAGGTAAAGTCTCAAGGAACCATCATTCTTTTTGACAAACAGAACATGAGCACTCCAAAGAGATACGCTAGATTGGATAAAATCATCTTTAGTTATTTCCTCTAATAAAATATCGAGATTCTTAAGTTTATGGAGTCATTCTTTATAATGCTAAGGCAATCATAGTGGTATCGTGCACTAAATACTAAACTAATAGTAAATTCGATTTCCCTATCTGGTGGAGTTTCGACATTTTATCTGTAAATACTTCAAGAAATTCTTCCGATACAGTGATGTTTTCTATACTAACAACTTCCACTTTTGTGTTATAAATAGGCTGCATAAGATGAATATTCATGTCTAAGTTATCTTTGTGTCACTCGATTAAAAATCACATAAGTGAGATCTACACTCATTTCCCCATGGAATATAAACTCTCTGTCTTCAAAAAGTAACTTCCTTCGTATAGCAACCTAAGAGGGTGTGATATGTGACCAAACAATCCATTTCTATGATTGCATCAAACCCTTTGATTTTCATACGAACTAAATTCACGACAATCTAATATTCTCTTGCCTCTATAAATCAGTACTAAAAGGCATTCTAAATAGGTTTTTGTTCTCTTTTAGGGAACAAAATTGGCGAGCGATGCTTAAGTGCCCCATTACTTTATCAACACATATTGGAAGTCTCATGAAAATAAATTAACAACTTGCTCTAAAATCAGTATGAGTAATCTCGAAGCAAGGTTCTCTGTGGATGAGATTGCGCTTCTATTAAAACTAATATTGACACATAACTAGATCATTGACAAAGATAATTGTATGCGCCATCAGTGTGAAGGCATATTTATGTTATTATCATTCAAGTCATGTTCTCCATTAGAAGCAATGTTCATTGGAGAGGGTTCCGAGTTGGAGGTGGAGAGGGTGCTTACATGTTCGTGCATGGACTTTGCCGGGGACATTCTGAGGCTTGGCTCAGGCGTGGTGCGTCTCTGGGTTGTGCTTTATAGTTGGGTTCGAGATTATTGAATGGTTTTGCAGAGAATTGACTGGTGGGTTTGATGTAGCCTCGTTAGTATGAGGGGCACTTTCCTTCCTGGGTGAACTAGTGGCTGGGTTTGTGATAGGCTTAGGCCCAATGAGTTGTTTGGTTTGATGGCCGAGATCAAGGGTCCATAGAGGGTTCTCCTTGAGGTAATCTGCTACTTTATTGGCCACATTTCTTTTCCTCTTTCAATCTCGTCGGTGCCGGATTCGGCTTGTTGCGTGGCTCTGACTACGGTGGAAGCCAAATCGACAAGTGAGATGGAATCTGAGGAAGGAGAAGAGTTCTTTTGTGTTTGCATTGAGGGTGGAGATGGCGGGTGCATTTCAATTGGGCGTGGAATTAGCTCATGCGAACTTCGTTTTAGATTTATATCAGTTTATCTTGAAGAGCATCCTGGTTGAGTTCGTTGTGTTGGTGCATCGGCTAACATCACAAATTGGTATAGGGGCAAAAGAGGACATGGCTAGTACAAGAAAATAAACAATTACGGGTCGAGTTGGCATCTTAGAAAAATATTTCGATACGACGCCAACATTCAATTAAACAATGAATCGACTACTAAAAACATTGCAGTAATGACCTAATTACTTCTTCAGACAACCTCCCCATGTTGTTGATGTTGTACCTTAATTGTATTTTTTAATTTTTAATTTATATTTTAGATTATAATTTTAGTGATTTGAATTGTATTATTTATTATAAACATTTATTAAAAAATTGCATTTGAATTTGCATGTTCATGCATGATTTTTTCCCCAACAATTACTTGCATTATTCTCGGTAGCTGCATAACCTCATGTATTTATTGTTTTGACCATCAAGAAGGTCACCTTATTGAGAACGGTTCCTCGATGGTTGCGAAATGAGATGCATTTCTTGGAACATCTGAGTCCTAGGTAGCCGGATAAGAGGATGACATGACATGCTTGGCGATTGGAGGGCAGATATTTTGTTTATTTTCATGAGGCAACGATTGAGAGGTGGGACATGCTTATTTGGTGATTAGTTGCTGGCTCACAACTCCCCGATTTAGGAATGTTTTCTCGAGTGGTGCTTCTTGTGGCATCCTTCTTGGCTGGAATAATGATCTATTCGACCTGTTGCATGAAGGGTGCTTTGTCACTCCCTCCAGTGGTTCTATAACATCGTATATATGACATGTGTTTCATTTTGACCATTGTATATGAACCACATGGGGGTCTAGTTGTGACGATGTTATGGGATGAGCTAAGGATAGTTCGTGCACAGTCTCTATTGTTGCTTTGGTTGGTAGGTGGGGACTTTACTGCCACAATATTTGCTGGAGATCGTCGTGATGATCGGTGTGGGATGGACCTCCGTTCCCCTTTCTTTGTTGACTTTCTGGGGGACCTATCCTTGGATGTACTTTATGCTTCGAGATCTTAGTACATATGGAGGAGCTCGATTTCTAGATCCCGCCTTGACCTCTTCCTTGGCTCGGTCGAGTTGCTGGAATCTTTTCCTTTAGCCACTATTTTCTTGCTGGCACGTGCTCATTTTGAGCACACTCCTATCTGTTGCGACTCAAGAGAGGAGTTTCACCCCTATAGCATGTTTCTCTTTGAGCGCTCCTGGTTGAAGGAGGAGGGGCGTAGAGAGAAGATACCCCAGCTTTGGTTGGACGTGGATGTGTTTGTATCAGCTTCTTGGGTGCTTATAAAGAAGCTGGTGGCTCGGCATAAGATGCTGATTGAATTAGTCACGATCTTTGGTCCAAGAGAAGTGCGAGAAGGGAGCAGTCACATGCAGAGGTTGTGCTCTTGGTTATAGTTGAGGACTCTGAGAACCTTCTGGAGGATGAAAGGCTGATTAGAAAGGAGAATTATCGATTTTCTCAAGGGAGATAATTAACATGAGCTGAAGTGGAGGTAGCGATCCCATCAAGATGGCTGAAGGAGGGAGACATTAACACTCGCTTCTTTCATGCTATGGCTAATAAGAGAAGTAACTTATCTAATATGCAGATGTGAATGGTGTTCCTATTGAGGGTGATCATGCTATTGGGTCTGCGATGGTGGATCATATCGACAATTGAGCAGGAGGGGTCCCTGTTCCTAGGCTAGGTGGACTGGTATGGGAGTGCTAAGGCTCTCTAAGGAGCAGAAAAACATTTTGGTAAATCTTTTCACTTGAGGAGGTCCGAGATGCGATTTTTGGTCTGGATGCGGATGGTTCTCGACGTCTCGTGGATCGGATTGTTTCTCGATCTTTTGAGAGGCTTGGAGTGTAGTTGGGCCGAAGGTATTCGTCGTGGTTAATGAATTGAGGCACCATAATCAAGGTTTTGAGTGGTTGAACCGCTCCCTTGTCTTCTTTCAACCTAAGGGGTCAGTTCAGAGGGTGGAGGATTCACAACCAATTACGCTCTCTAATGTCGTCTATCAGATTGTTGCGAAGGTCATTGTGAACTATTCATGTGAGGTATTGAACCCCATTATTGCACTTACACAGATGATTTTTGTTCTCGGGCGACTTATGATTGATGGTGTGGTCTTGGCTTCGAAGATTGTGGCTGATTGGCGACGAAGATGGGTAAGAGGCATGCTTTGGAATGTTAATTTTCTCCAAAGCATACGATTGTGTCAACTGAAGATTCATCTGGACGTCGCACTCCTGTCATGGCTTTCCGAAGGAGTGGATTGGTTGGATAAAGCGATGTGTGTCGACCACCTCTTACTCGATGCCGGTGAATGGAAGGCCAACTAGTGGTTTCTTCTAACCTTAATGAGGCATGAGACAAGGCTGCCATTTAACGTAATTATTATTTGTCATTGTGGTCGATGCGTTCTCCAGGATGATTTTGTGTGATGTTTGTGGAGATCTTTGCCATAGGTACTCTCAGGGGGGTTTTTTCGATCCCTATCCTTCAACATGCAGAGATACCATCGTGTTTGTGTAGGGTGGAGATGACGTGGTTGGGAATGTTGCAAAGTTTCAAAAGTCGATAAGCGGTAGTCGGTCGGGTCACTGACTAAGGATTAATCGGCATTCGAGCAATTAATCGGATTCGGTCAGACTTTAATTGGCTTTGAATTTTTAAAAATATAAATCATTTTTATACATATATTCTTGTATGCTTACATAGATTTGTATATTTTTTATACTATCATAATGAAATAAAAGAAGTAATTGAATATAAATAAAACATTAAGCGTGTTAGAATAAGTTAAATAAAAAATATGGCATCTCCAAGCAAAATTGGTCAACTAGTGGGCATGGTCGGAATTAGTCAGTATTCGGTTGGCCACCCCACTGACTAGACTAGTCGGACCTACTAGTCGGGCCAGTCAGACGGCTTTTACGACATTGGAATGCTGTATATGTCATTAGGTTGTTTGGTATGGTCTTTGGCTCGCCGATTAACTACGAAAAATCCTCTTTTGTTCCTTTCAGGATGGATGATGTAGAGATTGAGGCGTGTGCTGTGACGCTTGGAATTCGGAGTTCGCTACATATCAGTTATTTGCGCCTTCCTCTAGTAGGTGGCATTTGAAGCAGAATGATTGGTTGTTGATCGAGGAAGATGGAACGGAAGTGTATAGGATGGAGCGTTGCTTGCCTTTCGAGGGGTGACAACTTTTTCTTCTGAAGGCGTCAATCACAACGATTCTGGTCATTTTCCTCTCCTTTAGGTTGCTCCCTGATGAGGTTAGAGATTGCTTAGATAGATTGATGCACATATTCTTTTGTGCGGGGATAAGAGACACCAGTGGAGTGCCCTTGGTTGACCGGAGAACAATATTATTGGATAAAAGACGATGAACTAGGTGTAAGATGCCTCGAGGTGACGAACCGTTCATTATTGACAAAGTGGATTGCACAAATATGGGAAGATAGTGATGATCTGGTAACTCAACTGTTGCGATCTGTTTATGGGGTCTCTAATGACTTCTCCTTGAGGGAAAATGCGGATCACACCCTTTTGTGCTTTAAGAGGGGTGTGGCTTATGTCTTACAACTTGTTCCTCCATTTTCAAGCCAATTTTGGGGGATGGTTAGTGGCTTCCGCTTCTGGATCGATGACTGGACTGAGCACGATTCGCTTATATTCGATTCATGTGTTTGTTCATATTGGCCTCGAATAATGTGAGCTCTGTTAATGAGGCACGTGGTGGCAATGGCTGGTCCCCACTCTTTTGCTCCAATCTATTGGATCAAATGGTGGCTGAGTTCTTAATGCTCTTAATGGATCTGGAACGGGTAAGGACCCTCACGGTTGGGTGTGATCATTGGACTTGGATGGATGGACGCTTCTCGGTCAGTAAGGCTTATAAGGTTATGTATGAGATTTTGATCTTCAACTCGGGCATAACTTCATCCTATTTTAAACATATTTGGAAATGGAAGATGTCACTACGAGTCATGATCTTTCTTTGGTTGTTGAGACGAGATCCTATGCTGACGGGGACTAGGACCGCTTAGTTCTTTCAGGGCATAGATTTCTCTTGTCAGAGGCGCTTGAGGGAGTCCGTGGATGTGGACCACTTATTCTTCTCTTATAATCTATTTCAGAATGTTAGGGATATGATAAGCCTAGATATGGTCTCCATAGACTGTGCATAGTTATTTAGGGACGGAATAGTTTCACACGGAGTTTTGGTGGTCGTGGTGCTTTGGAGCGTTTGGTTGGCGAGAAATGACGTGATCTTTCAGGGTGAAAACTTTTATGTGGAAAATGTGATAGAGTATGCCGAAATGCTTCGATATCACAGTCATTGTAGTTGTACTTTTGAATGCGTCAATCCAAAGTTTTTTGTGTGGATGTCTCCTCGACGCCTCACCTTCTTTTCTTCGGAAAAATCTTTGAAGTCGTGTCCATCACCAGACTCTTGTGTTTTCCTAGGAGGTTGTTTAGTTTACTTCTTATAAAGGTTCTCATAGCATCTGGAATTCTAAATTTTATCCACTAAGTAGATAGTGGGAGAAGGCTACTAAGTAGCAAGGCCTTAAATGTCGGTTTCGGTCACCATTTCGGTATCGACCAAAACAGAATTTCGATGGAATTTCGGTGGAATTTCGACCGAAATTTCAGTCATTTCGATCATTTTTTTGTACTAGGACCCCCTTATTTCGGTCATTTCGGTCGAATTTCGATTTCGACTGGATATCGATATTCGACAGAAATTCGACCGAATTTCGCTTAAATTTGAGGCCATGCTAAGTAGTACATCGGGATTAAAAAAATCTCTGGGTACTACGAAATATTTTTTTACATGTGTACTGTAGCTGTGTCGCATTCTGAAGATGCGACACAACCGAATGTTTTTATACCTCGGTACTACAAGAGTTGCGCATGTTCAAAATGCGACTTTAGTAGCACATACAAAGGATGCGCTAGAGGAGGGAGCTGCTGGAAATGATGCAATTCTAGGAAGCTTCTTACATATTGCAAACTTGGTATGCAATATATTAAGAATTGCCTGGAAAATAGAAGGCACACCTTGTACATGTGCACCTTGTACATGCGAAAATAGAAGGGGGAAACACTCAGCGGTGATCGCCCCGGGAATAGAAGGCGCACTTTGTACATGCGATATACCTAAAACTTCCTGGAAATGATGCAATTCCAGGAAGTTCCACCTATATCACATACGGAGTCTGCGATATAGGTGGAACTTCTTGAAGTCACTTCATTTCCAGGTTCCCTTGTATCATTTTCAAGTTCCATTAATTCATAATAGATATTCATTTCCTGGAAATACATACATTGGTTTTGTCGAACTCTCATCCACTTTGGAATTGGAATCAACAAAATGCTCACATTCATAATAGATCTATCCATTCATTATAGATCCATTCATTCATAATAGATCCATACATTCAACAAAATGCACACATTCATAATAGATCCATCCATTCAACATAATGCACACATTCAACAGAATGCATACAGGATTGACCCCAAACATTTAAAAATATTAAAATTTCATTAATGTCGGATTTACAAAGGTGTCTCCATTAACGCCGAATTTACAACACCCATAAAATAGAATTACAATGGTTAATTCTATCGTCTTCGTCTCCGTTGATATGTCCTCATTGTATCATGTGGATCAAAAGGTAGTAAACAACTGCTCTCATCAATCATCGTTATTTGGGAGGGTCCTGCATCGTCGTCCTCGAAGGTTGGCATCGATGGTGGTGTAAGTGTGCAATAAGTGGGTTGAGTACCCCTTACGTCCATGCCCATTCTCATCGGTGCCTGAGGTGTTGGCATGTCTACACTCAGTGGCTCGATAGCTGGTGTAACAAACTTGGTCTCCAAGACATAATCTGGCAGCTCTATATCTGAATTCGGGGATTGAGCCCGTTCCATTTCTGCAACATCTGGTTCCTCCTCTACCACTGGTACGATAGGTGGATTACGTGCTTTGCCCCTGTCTGACATTCTGTTGTGCTACCTTTTGGGTGAAAAAACACGTTCCAACTGATAACCTTGCATGGAGAAGTATAGAAGAAATTCCCTTCAAAAAGTCGATGACGATCTCATTGATCCCAGACTTCCCGAGTAGAGAAATATCACAAATCTTTCTTACCAAGGAGCAAACAAGGCTCGAGCTATCAATCCATGTGCGGTGGGTCCACTTGGAAAGAAGAGCCATATTCATCTCCTTCAAACTGAGCATGTCGAGTCCACTATCTAGCTTCTGATTTACTACTATTTTCGAGTCAACTTGTGGAACACTTGTTGACTTGCCAGTGGAGACTGAAGAATCTCCTTGTCAATGACTTAAGTCTACCTCTAATGCCAATCAGAAGCAGCCTGTATGAAAGAAAACATGGGTATGGTTGAGAGGATCAACTTCAACAGTACAAATCGCCCCTCGGACAAGCGCGTTGGTTTCCAACGGGCCAATCTTTGCTCAAGATTCCTTACCAAAGGCATCCAATTTTCCTATCTCAAACGTCCGCTTACCTGAGGCAACTCTAGATAAGTTGGGGACATGCCAGATTTCAGAGTTCTCAACAAGAATGCACACATCTCAGTGTCTTCGAAGCTTAGATCAAAAGGACATAAGCAGATTTAATACTGTTGATTGTGAGACCAAAACATTGCAGAAGATATCCAAAACGGTTGATAGGTCTTTGCAGCTCGCAGAAGCATCTTCTGCAAACAAGATTAGTCATTGACATACTACAAAATAGGCACTGGGATCTCCATATCTTTGCCAACACAACCACCTCTCACATGTCTATCCACCATAATAGGCAAATCATCTACCACCATTGGGTCACCCCATCTTAGCCCCCTCTGATATTGGAAGAAACCTCCATGAGGACGATCATTGGTTGGAACCACATAAGATGACTTCATAATACGTTGATTCATTTAAGAGATCCAAAGGTTTGGAAAGCCCCAATGATGGAATGATGCTCATATAAACTACCTGCCCACACATTCATATGCTTCGGAAAAGTCCATCTTTTAAAGCATTCGCTTGACTTTATAACTTTTCGCATCAGAAATGTTTTCTAATGCAATGACCTGATTGTGCAAAAGCTATTTATCTGACAGAAACACAGACTGTATAGGGGAGATGATATTACCAATCACTCTCTTAAGCCTATTTGCCGACAACTTTGCCACGATTAGGTAGGCGGTGTCCTAGAGGTTATTAAGTTTAAACTCTTCCACCTTCAGAGGGACCTCCTTCTAACAGATGAAAGATGGACCTATTAAGTCATTCAAAGCGAACATTGCCCTACCCGAATTCCATCACAATGTCGAAGACGTCATCTACATCTAGCTCCCAAAACTCCCTCAAAACAAGTACTGGAAAACCATCCGGGCCAGAGCACCCGTGGACATTAATGTGGAAGAGAATACTTTGTTGTTTATTCATAGAGCCCAAGGGTTCTCTTATATAGAAGAGAGAAACCCTAATGGGTAAATTACATACTGCAGACAAAATAAATAAATAACTGTGAAATGATAATATAACATAAAACTCTTCCGCACTCCCCCTCAAGCTGGCGCATAGATGTTTATCATGCTCAGCTTGGAACAACATCTCTGAAAGGGTCCTCAGGCTAGAGCTTTGGTGAGCACGTCTGCTGTCTGCTCACTAGAATTAATATGCAATGTAGCAATAAGGCCCTTCTGGATCATATCTCGAATATAGTGATAATCTACCTCGATATGCTTGGTTCGCTCATGGATGGCTAGATTTTTGGCAATGAACAATGCGACCTGTTTATCGCATTGGAGGTGCATAGGAAGATGCACCTCAATGGCTAAGTTAGTAAGAATTGATCTGACCCACATCATCTCTGTGTTGCCTTGTGCCATAGCTTTGTACTTGATTCAACACTTGATCATGCGACAAATATTTGTTTCTTGCTCTTCCATGATACTAATGAATTCCCTACAAACATCGCGAACCCATAAGACGACTTCTTGTCCTTGGTACATCCTGCATAATCTGCATCTGCACAAGCTGTAACAACAAGGGATGTGCCTCTGCTAAACAAAAAACCAGTACTAGGTGAAGTCTTCTGATACCTTAAAATCATATGGACTACATCTATATGGGTTTGTTTTGGCTGCTTCATGAATTGACTCACTTTTCTTACTGAAAAGGATATATATGGCCTAGTGATGGTCACATATAGAAGCTTCCCAACTAGATCCATGTATCTCCTCTTGTCGATCTCATTAGTGTCGTCATCATAGAACTTCATGCTCGGGTCCATAGGAGTAATGGCTAGCTTGCAATCTGCCATACCTGTCTTCGATAGGAGATCTGTAACATACTTCCTCTGGGTCATCACAAGACCTCGATGGTTCCTGGAAAAAACTCCAGTTCGAGGAAATAGACTACCAAGGTCCTTGGTTACAAATTGCTGACCTAGGAAAGCCTTAGCTGCGTGAATCCCCTATGCATTATTCCCTGGAATGATGATGTCATCGACGAATACCAGTATAGCAATGGTGCCCTTCTGGGTCCTCTGAACAAACAAGGAGTAATCTACAGTGGATCTCACGAACCCCTTCTGTTCTATCACATTTGAGAGCTTCTGAACTCTCGGACTATGTTTAAGGCCACAGATTGCCTTCTGAAGTCTGCACATCTTCTGACACTCCCCGTCAGCAGCGAACCCAAGTGGCTGCTGCATGTAGACTTCCTCCTAAAGATCACCATAGAGGAAAGCATTCATCATATCTAGCTGATACAAAGGCCAGTCCCGTGTGACAACGCCAGAGTGAAGAACCCGAAGTGTGGAGTGCCGAGCTACTTGAGAGAAAGTGTCCTGATAGTCCACCCCATAGGCCTAGGTGTACTTACGAGCTGCGAGTCGTGCCTTGTAGCGATCAATACTGCCATTTGCTCGATGCTTAACAGTAAACACCTACTTGTATCTTACAACAGACACCTCTGCATGAGTTGTAACAGTACTCCATGTGACACGAGATTGTAAAGCAACCATCTCTGCTTCCATATGGCCAGATGCCATTCGCTCACATTGAGTGCCTCTTGATATGTGTGTGGGATTTCAACAGTGGATAACCCCATGATAAATTTCCTGAAATCTAGTGGAAGCCACTCCGGAGACACATGACCTGCAAGGGGGTATCATGCACATGAATGTTTACCTTTCTGCAAGGCAATAGACCACCCTAAATCAATCTCTGCTGGGTATTCTGGCTCAACCTGTATATCTGAATGCTCATTCTGTACATCATGCACACAACTAATTTCATCAGTCAAAATCAAGTTTCCAGAATTTACCTGAGGCATGCTGGATACTGGGGAAGACATCTGAATATGAAGGGCATGCTGAGGTATATGTGTAGGTAGGGGTGGAAAAATGACAGCATCCTCAGACTCAGAGGGACTCAACCTGTCACCTGTAGGAGAGTAGTACATGATGGACAAAGAAGGTGGTGTCAACACTGACATAGTATTTTCCTTTAACATGATCAAAGCATCGATAACCCTTTTGGGTGTGAGAGTAACCTACAAACACACATTTGACAGCTCGTGGAGCGAGCTTGTCATGGCCAGGATGTAGGGTATGGACAAATGCCACGCACCCAAATACTCATGGCGTTAGGGAGAAGAGGTCCTTATCAGGAAACGCAAGAGCAAAGGGCGCCTTTTCACCCAAGATTGTAGAGGGCATCTGATTTATAATATAACAAGATGTCATCACAACATCACCCCAGAAAGAATGTGGAGCCTGACTATATATGAGGAGAGTCCTAGTGATATCTAGAAAATATCGGTGTTTATGTTCAACCACACCGTTCTGTTGAGATGTACAAGGACAAGAAGTTTGGTGAATAATGCCACACGAGCTGAAAAATAATACAGTTGTGTAGTAAAGAACTCAAGCGTATTATTGGAACGAATATATTTTATTGAGGTAGAGAAAATATTCTTTATTTTAACCACAAAGTTTTGAATTAATGTACTATCCTCAGGCTTATGCTTTAAAAGAAAGAGACTCCACATGTCCAGGTGAAATAAATCAAATAGATCCTGACTACTCTGACCTTGACGACTTGGAAAGCTGGACTGGTGATGCTTTCTAAGTTCACACGACTCACACTGGAAACTGGACTTGATAGAGACACAAGTATAAATATTCTGCAGCGGTAGGTGGCCGAATCTGAGATGCCATGTGTAAGGGGAAATTGACTCAGTAGAAAGAGAAGTGACACCAACATACTGAGATTGAATCAACCTGTATAGCCCTCCATGTTCACGACCACATTCAATCACCTTGCCTATGAGTATATCATGAAAAACAAGGGAACCGAGATCAAATATAGCACGTCAATGTAAATCTTTTGTTATCTGACTAATAGATAATAAGTTCATGGAGAAGGCTTGTGCATGAAGAACATTCTACAAATGTATGGAGGGTGTCAAATGAACCTCCCCTTGTCCAGTGATCGGGAAATAAGTCCCATCCACAATCATCACCGATCTACCTGGTTGAGCTGGGGTATATGTACCAAACCGCAAGCGATCTCCACAGAGATTATGTGATGCTCCAGAATCCGTTATCCATTCTGAAGGATTTGATCTAGAACGACTAGTAAATGCATGAGTAATACATGAGCTACTAGTAGAGGCAGAGACTGCAATGTCTGATGAACCGGTGCTAGAAGATCCAACGACTGGAGGCATGATCTCTCTCAAGCGAGCAACAAAGTCATCGTAGTGATGATCAGTGAGATCATGAGCAGTTTGAGTCTGCTCTGCAACACAAGCTGATGGTGGAAAACCGTACTTGGAGTAGCACGTATCCTCTGAATGACCTGAACGATGACAATATGAACATGACTGACGTGGATGTGAACCACCTCTACCACGTGTGTCTCGTCCTCTGAATGGAGTTGATCCACCTCTACCACGTGATGCAACCATAGCTGACAATGCCTGAGAGGACGTGGCAGAGGAGATACTCAAGCGGCTGAGCCTGCGGTATGCTTCCTCCATAGGAGGTATGGTGGCATCGGTAAGAGAGCTAATAGCGAGCCGAATCATATTCTGGGTTTAGAGCAGCCGGGAATACACCCGTTATGACGGAATCTCTGTTGGCCTTATGCTACTCTGGTGAGGCCGTGAGGGGTATGTAGCTATGGAGTCGCTCAAACATACCCCTCAATGATGTGTACATGGCATGAAGAGGACGATCATCCTGTTTGGTTGTGAAGATATCATGCTGGAGCTGCAATATCTTCGACTCATTCTTCACTTGGGAGTATGTTGCTGTGGGAATATCCTACATCGCCTTTGTTGTGGGTTGACTCTGGATATCGTTGGCTATCTCAACAGAGATAGTACCAGATAACCACACCTTGGCATATGCATCATCAGCCTCCCATGAGGCATTGGTCCCAGTCTTGTCCATCGGCTCATTCCGCGTCAGAATGTGCTTTTTACCATGGCTCTGCAACGAATTCATGAACTGCATCGCCCCCAACTCATAGTTTGTACCATTCATCTTGATAATAGGTGCTGGACCCTTGAAGGCACCCGTAGATGGCGTATCAACTCTGCTTTTTGACATCGTGAACAATCACTGGGACCTTAAAACAATCGTACAATGTCTAAACAGACATTAAGGGAGATGGTTGCAAACTTAGACTCATACCACAACCATCTTTAGACAAACCGTGGTCTGATTTTGATATTAAATAGGGTAAACCCAAACTTCTAAAATCAGACCAAAAAACAAAATCTCAGGGCTTCAAGAATACCTGGATCGTGTTTGTGAGATCACGAGGCTACCAACTAGCCTCCAGGGAGCCAAGAGCGACCTTGCCAGCTACCTGGCTGCTGTAGTGGCGGCATGTTGCTATTGGGTGGCGACGCTGCCGTGAGCAAGAGGAAGAGGAGCATGCAAGGGGCTGCGCGAAGGGCTGACTCAAGACAAAAGACTTTGCGTGGAGGGCTGGAGCGCTGCGAGGAGCGGTGTGCAGAGGAGGAGGTGCCACGCGAAGGCTGGGGCGGCGCTCGGAGAGAGAGGCAGCGCGCGGAGGCTGTGGCAGTGCAGGTAGGATTAGGGTTTTGGCTCAGGGCTCTGGTATAGGACCGTCGCTCTGATACCATGTGGAAGAGAATACTTTGTTGTTTATTCATAGAGCCCAAGGGTTCTCTTATACAGAAGAGAGAAACCCTATTGGGTAAATTACATACTACAGACAAAATAAAACAAATAACTATGAATTAGTAACATAACTTAAAACTCTTCAACAATTCTCGTCACACTTAACCGAACCATTTGCTCCTATATGGCAGGATCCATTGATTAATGAATATGAAATGTTTCCTAGTTACCTCAGCCACTGCATCTTCCCCGTAATAAACCTCACAAAGAGTGTGTAAGATTTCTTTGCCGCCTCCCACTAGATATGGTATTGAAAAATCTTGTATTTGCATCTCCGTACTTCATCCATTTCTGTCTTGATCTCTGCTTCCACCCCAAGTCCTCATTTGATCCTCCCTCATAATGGTCTTTAGTACTGTGATAGGAAGATACAACTCTGCATCGTTCGCATCTCGCTCATTTTCCAATTCCTTAGTGACTTCTTTAGCGTGGATGCGCGCCTTAGTTCCCTTTGTGCCATGTTCTCACGTCTGAAAGACATCAACATCTTGCGAAGCTCATCTTGCTTGATGGGCATCCTTTTTGAAGTTGAGGCCTTTACAAGCATACTTGTCCAGTATTTCTCACAAAGGTCGGCCTTCAGAAGCTGTTATCCTTTGAACCTAAGCCATGAAGATGGATGGATACCCTCACCATTATTAAAGCATAAAATTGTATGCTCCAAGTGGCGACAATGAAAGGAGCAAACTGGGGCTGACGTGAACAACGCTAGGGCCTCCATCAAGCAAAAAAAATGGTCAATACGAGACTTGGAGGAGGTATTTCTCCAAGTATAATTGTAGTTCGGAGCGTCCACTACTTCAGTTCCATCTCCTCAACTAGCTCAACAAACAACTATGGTTGTGGGTCCATTTCCCTTAGGCCCTATGGTGACCAACAAATAAGAGTGTGACTTTGAAGTCCCCCTCGACGATGCACACCACCCTAGTGAATATCCCTAGACTTAGTTGGTCCATAACACCTCATTTGGAGAGGTCTTGGACTCATACGTCGAAGTCATCGCTACTTTTTGCACCATTGAAGATAGATTCAAGAACCATATTGATCAAATCACAAGGAGCCTCATCAATCCGTTTAAGCATGTCCCCTTTCCACCCTATCATGATCCCTCACGAATTTCCGCTCGTCTTGACCGCCTTCAACTCTGCAAGCTGCGATTAGAAACGGATCTCTACTTCCTGCCATCCAAGCAACCGATCTTTGTTACCTGTAGTTACACAATATCCGCTAGCAAGTATGTGAACAATGCCACTCTCGGCATATGCTTCTCAATTTGATTGGGCCTCACATTCCATGAGATCATCTTCACGGGCAATCGTGGGGACTGGCTCCCCTAGATCCATCCAATGTACTTCCGTTGTAAACATTTGGTCCTTTGTATAACTCTCATCTCCCGACATCACTCCACCATCAACTCCCTTGCAACCTTCATCCTGAACATTCTTTGTCCTTTACTCCTCTCCAACCATAGGACACACATGCTCCATCAAACGGGGAAAGAAACCCCACTTCCTCAACTGTAAAGGAATCATAAATATCTGCCTCTCTTACCCCTTTTTCAGATGTCTTGGTATCCCAACTTAGATATTCAAACCTCCTTTTTCCTTAGAGGATGAGCATGTTTTTTGGGTGAAACTTTGGCATCCTTTGTCATCGTGTTTGCCCCCCTTCGAGCAACCATACTAGTTTTCCTTCTGATCAGCAGAAACCCAGTGCCCGTATAAAACTCCCCCGCCCCATTTTACATGGACATTGATGTCAAGATCATTACTACATTCCCATAAGGATCCTCGTGTCGGAATCCTAAGAACTGGAAGTAATCCCCGCGAGTGGCTAGGAATCAACAGCAACCTACTATCATTATTAAGCAAATTGGGGCTCGAGATTTCTATACTCTGTTCATGATCCTTTGGCTCTACTTTGGGATAATAGAAACATTTGAAGGGAGTGCATATTCGGGTCTCGAATCTCTTGCTCCTGTCTCGCCCGATGACAAAAATCACTTTAGAGGAGCCCGTTAAAATTGCATCCACGAAACTATTCGAGAAAAAATTCTTCGAATTTCTTTAATCGCAACGTCTATCAATTCCTGCAAGATCACACATGATACCTAGGGATGCAAACGGATGGATACGGATATGGATATAGGTATTACCATATCCTTATCCGTTTTTGAATAAGAATACAGATGCGGATACGGATATTGACAGATATTAAAACTGCCATACCATATCCTTAAAAAACGGATACGGATGTAAAACGGATACTGATCGCATGTAAGTAATGTTAGAAATACTCTATAGATTTGACTTAAATATATACGAATTGGATGGAAAACATTTGATATAAATTTATTAAATGTGTTTGTATCATAAAAATTATATAAATATGGTAAAAGATGGTATAGAATTATGTTATATAGGGTTGAAATTAAATCTCTGATTATATTTATATATGAAAACGGATATACGGATACGGATGTTTGCGGATATCAAAATGATATCCATATCCGTATCCATTTAATACAGATACGGTTACAGATGTCAAAATCCTTATAAAACGGATACGGTGACGGATCGGATACGGATATATCCGTTACCGTTTGCATCCTTAATGATACCTCCTTAAATCTCATATCTTGCCCCCAATTCTGCCAGTAATGCATTATCCGCCATCGCCTCCGGTTGTCTGACCTCGTCATCGACCAAGGCTTCTACCCAAAGCAGGGTCACCGCCACTATCGATCAACTCCAGTCGCGTAGGCATCTTAGGAGCATGTCCTTCGATCATCATCACCATCCCCATACCCTCCCCAACTTGCTGACCATCGTCGAGGACTTTCACTATGTCACCTACGGGAGACTAGGCTGGTCTCGATAACCAATGTGACTACATTGCAAAGGCCCCCCCCACTATATGTCTTTTAGCTCACCCCCGCTTCGACAAGCCATCTAGGTAAGGGGGCCGCCTCACAAGAGAGATCGATACACCTTCCAAACCTCTACTTATCACCTCCTCCACCCCCTTGTTGGAGAGACCTCAGGCACCTATAACTCCATTGTTCAACAATATTGCATATAATTTAACCCCTTCCGCATGGGCCCAACCTATATATTCCTTAATACATCTCAATTCCTCCATCGATCTTTTCTAAGAATGATCCCGTCAATAATTCTCGACTATCAGGATTCCAAAGAATCTTTGAGCACTTTGGGAAGCCCTCATTCATTGCATTAATCTTTGACATGCCAATCTCCTTGTTTGAAACGTTCTGCATTGGGCTTTTATGATGATGATGGCTCATTCGGCCACACCAAAAGCACATCGATGTTGGATATGAGCCTTCACATCGCAACTAAATCACCATGAGTCACACAACATTGGTTTTGTCGAAAAAATGGACTAAAATGGAGGGGAGAGATGAGAGACGAGCGGGGAGCGAGAAGAGGGGTGTGGGTCTAGTGCGAAGTCTGCCGGAGAGCGGCAAAGGTGAGTTTCTGCGGCTCCGAGCCGCCCCCTCGTTCGGAGATTTTGGGTGGTCGTGAAGATGGGGGTGGCGGAGGCGGTTGGAAGGTGGTGTCTCATCGAAAGCCGGGGAGAAGGTGCTTCCGCTGCGGAGGGAGGGGTCATCTCGCCTCCGTTTGTCCTCATTCGACTCGTTGCTTCGCCTGCAGTTCTCTTAGGCATCGTAGAAGTTGCTGTTCTGCTATGACGGCTAACGAGGCGTCGAGTCGGGTCGGCGGAGCGGGCGGTCTTGCCCACAGAGCGGGGAGCTTTCTCTTTGGTTCGGGTGTGCAGAGAAGCATTCAGGGGGTGGAGGTGGCCTTCTCGGAAGGCAGTGATCACGTCTGCGGGGCGGAGGCTGGTTTCGGTGGCACCTTAATTGGCGTTTTGGCTGGCGGTTTGCCATCGGGGCAGTCGGTGGAGACTGAAGTTTCTCGCCACATCGGCGGCGAGTTCAACGACGATGTGGTTTGGCTGGGGACCGGTTGGGATTGTGCTCGCGGCCTGTCGATTCCGCAGAGGAAGGCGCTGTTGGCCTCCGGGCCGGGCGAGGCTATCATCTGGAGGCCCCCCAGATTCGTTGACGGCCATATCGACCGACCGGTGGTTCGTTTGGCGCAGGTACGCAGGGTGCCCTTTCTCTCCCGTACGGCTAGGGTTTTGGGCCCGGCTCTGAAACATGTTAGTTCGGTGCTCAAAATCGTGGTTGATGGTAGTTTGCCGGGGTCTGACCCGGATGTCACGATGGTCCTGCTGGAGTGCTCGCTTGGTGTGTGCTCGGAGTCGGTCCTCCAGTTGGGGCGTTTCTCTTTCAGGCTTCGGATCAAGTTTTCTGCTCCTCCGCTACCGCCAGGCGTGGCGGGGCGCGCTGGCGGCGATCTGCCTTCCCATCGATGCGGGGGAGGAGGTGGAACGGTCGTCCTTGGCGACTCTTCGTTTCTGGCGCCGTCCCCTCTCCTCTCGCGCGCTCCCGACTCTCGAGGCGCCGATTGATCTTTCTCATTCGTGCACGTCTGAACCATTAGCGTACCCGCCTCTTGGGGGGCTTTTCGGTTTGGAACCGCCTTTTCGGATCCTGAAGGCGGAGCCGCTTGTTCGGATCCTAAAGGCGGATCTGATCCTGGCCTCGCGAAATGCTCCAGAACCGATTTTCTCTCGGATCACTTTCTCCGGTTCACTGGCCCGGATTCTTTCCCCTGCGGTTCCAGAGGGGAGCTCTTTTCGTCTGGCTTGTGGTTGGATGCTATCCCTGGGGCTCCATACGGTTCGCCTCCTCGGGGAGCCGTGGGGGTGTGCCTCTTCGACATCTCCAATCCCGCTCTGGGAGTCCAACTCGACGGTGGCGGCGGGGTCTCGGCGGAGGGGTTTGGCCGCGGAGGTTTTGCGGATGAGGGGAGCGTGGCCTGCTCCGATTGTGGGCGCGGAGGCGGCACTTGTAGGAGATTCGGGTGTTGTGGAAATTGGGTGCTCTTCGGTGGCCCTTTTGGGTGAAGTAACGTCGGATAAGAAGTCAGGAAAGAGGTACCGGAGGAGGCAGCGTTCCAGATCCGCCGCCGCAACCCATGCTTCAGTTTCCGAGTTGATGGCCAGGGTCGCGAAAGCTGCAGGGGTGGTGAGTTTGGAGGGTGGGAGCCGAAGTTGGTGCTAATGAAGATTCTATCTTGGAACGTCAGGGGTCTGGGTGACCCGGAGAAGAGGAGGGCTGTGGGGTCGAGGTTCTTAGAATGGGGTTGTGATGTAGTTCTCCTCCAAGAGACTAAGCTGGACTCGCTCTCGGGCTCGGTTTGGCAGTCCTTTGGGGCGAGTCCGATCTCAGATTTCTGCTCGCTGGAGGCGCTTGTTCTGCGGGCGGTTTGCTTGTGGCCTGGAGGGGATCACCCTTTTCTTTGCGGGCCGAATTGAAGGGATCTCACGTACTCACGGTTCTTCTGGAGTGCCTGCGTTTGGGGTTCACGTTTCCCCTGTCTTGTGTTTACGGTCCTTGTGCTGCATCGTCGAGGAATCGGCTTTAGTTGGACTTGAAGGCGGCTAGAGACTCCTTCCCAGGCTCCTCTGGTTGGTGGGGGGAGATTTTAACGTTACATTGCTTTCCTCGGATCGGCCATGGTTGCGGGGCGGGCTAGACCCTGGCTCTGACTGTTTCGTGGAGGTGATCGATTCTTTGGGGTTGGAGATCCTGGACGCTACGGACATGAGGTATACTTGTAGGAACTCTGGCTCCAGATCTCGTCTTGACCGTTTTCTAGCGTCAGCGGAGTTCCTGGAGATCTTCCCTCTCTCCGCTGTTGCTTCCAGGCCTCGCTCCTGGTCGGACCATACGCCCATCCTTTGGGACTCTGGTGAGGCCTCGCTTCCTCAGGGCCTTTTCCGCTATGAGAAGGCTTGGTTGCTCGAGGACTCCTTCCGGGGGCTGGTGGAGTCGCACTGGAGTTCGGTGGAGGTGGCGGGCTCGACGGTTGTTAGATTTGTTAGGAAGCTTGAGTCCCTGCGGGCGAGGCTATGCATTTTCAAGCAGGAGTCGAGGGCGGCCCGCCGTGCGAGTAGGGAGGAGGTTGAGATCGTGATCGGCCGACTTGACAGTTTGGAGGATGTGCGGTCGTTGACGGAGGGTGAATTGCTCCAGAGGTCGGAGGCGCAGAGGAAAATCATTGTTGAGGACAGAAAGAGGGTGGTCGAGTGGAAGCAGCGATCCAGACACAAATGGCTCAAAGAAGGGGACACAAACACTGCTTTCTTCCACAGCATTGCTAGCGGAAGATGAAGGACGAATGCCATCAGGACTATGGTCGTTGGTGATGTGCGGGTAGAGGGTAACGGAGAATTGGGCAATGCTATTGCGGACTATTTTCGGGAGTTCTCGACGAGAGGGGCCGACAGACGCTGGAGATTGTCGGGCGTGGGCGCAGTGCGGCTGTCGGACGCCCACGTGTCCAGCTTGACCCAGGCAGCGACTTTTGAAGAGCTGAAGACGGCGGTGTGGAATCTCAACGGTGATGGCACGCCGGGCCCTGATGGTTTCCCCGTCTCTTTCTACAGGGACTTTTGGGATCTGGTTGGCAGAGAGGTGCTCGAGGTTGTACATGAGTGCTGTCGTGGCAATGCAAGGTTTGAGCGGGTAACCAAGGCTCTGATGGTGGTGCTTCCAAAGACTGATGGGGCTGTCAGGGTTGAAGACTACATGCCTATTGCTATCTCCAACGCCCTTTATCTGATTGTGGCCAAGGTATTCGCGAGTAGACTTAGCAAGGTGCTGGAGCACTTTATTTCCCCTTTTCAGTCGGCCTTCGTCCCCGGGAGGCAAATAGCAGATTCTTTGGTTACGACGGCTGAGATTGTGGCAGACTAGAAGAGATGCGGAACGAAGTCCTTGCTTTGGAAGGTGGACTTCTCAAAGGTGTTTGACACTTTGGACTGGCGCTTCCTATGGGCAGCGCTGCATAGGAGAGGGTTCCCTGTCGTCTGAATTACTTGGATGAGGCGATGCGTGATGACGACATCTATGGCCGTGCTCGTGAATGGTCGCCCGGAGGGCGGGTTTTTCCAGCCGCAAAGGGGGGTGAGGCAGCCCGCAGATGTTTTGGCTTGTATGGTTGACTTGGTGCAGCACGAGGGGCTCATGTGGGGCTTTTCGAAGGGGGAGTTGCAGATCCCGCTGCTCCAGTAAGCTGATGACACTTTTTCTTTATTGAAGGAGGGCTTGAGAGCGCCAGGGGGATGGCTGCGGCGCTCGAACTTTTCAGTGAGATGTCCGGGCTGAGGCAGAACGCTGGTAAATCGAAGTTTGTCCCTTTCTCTCTCGGCGATGATGAGGTGGAGCTGTGTTGTTCGACGTTGGGAACGACACGCGCTGGTTTCCCAATTCACTTTCTGGGGCTCCCGCTTACCATGGGGAGATCGAGGTTGTCTGATTGGTTACCCTTGGTGGAGAAGGTTGAGAGGAGGCCGGCTGGTTGGAAGACGACGCTCCTTTCTAAGGGTGGCAGGTTGGTGCTCCTGAAGGCTGTGCTATCTGCTATCCCTGTTTACTACTCCTCTACGAGGTTGCTGCCGGCCGGCATTAGGAATGGGCGTTGATGCGGAGATTTTTGTGGTGTAAGAGCGGCCAGGGACCGCCTGGTATGCATCTGGTCAACTGGGAGGATATCATGCTGCAGAAGTGCGATGATGGGCTCGGGGTACGCCGGTTGGGCACGCTGAACGAGGCGCTCTTGTTGAAGTGGGTGGCGAGAATTTGGGGCGGTAGCGAGGACCTTTGCACCAAGCTCGTTCGACAGATTTACTCGGTTAGTGGTGCGGCGCCGTCGGCCAACTCAGAGGGGGGGGGGCAGTGAGGCCCTCTCTTTTTTGGAAAGGTATCCTTAGGGTCACACGTAACTTTCAGGGGTTGTTTAGACCGGTGCTGGGGAATGGCGAAAGCTTTGCTTTTTGGCGGGTTAATTGGACGGACGGGGGAGATCTTGCTTCCCGTTTCCCGCTTCCCGCTTCCCGCACGTCTTTGCTCTGGCGGAGGATCCGGACGTGCGGGTTGCCGCGTGCTGGTCTGATGGTAACTGGATGCCGTTGTTTCGTTCGAACTTCTCGGATCAGCGGATGGAGGAGTTCATGCGTCTGCTTGACGTGCTCAGGGACACGAAGGGGCCTTCGACGGAGCGTGATCAATGGGTTTGGTGTGATAAGGATTTTTCAGTCCGTAAGGCGTACTTGGCGATCTCCAGGCCCCCCGCCCTCCCTCTCGACAGAGTTGGTGTGAGACCGTTCCTTCCTTTGGGGGGTGGGTCTTCCCGAGAGGATCGGATTTTTTTTTGGCTGTTCAGGAGGACGAGGCTGATGACTCGTGACATATGCGCCAGGTTGCTGGGGGTGGTCTCTGACAGGTGCCTTATTTGCGATACGGAGATTGAGACGATGGAGCATATTTTCTTCTCGTGCAGGGGGGTGGCGTCCCTTTGGGGTGACCCGACACTGGAGTGGGTTAACATATCTGACGTTGGGACTGTCTGTGGTGGTTTAGTAGCGGCCGACCAACGAGCGAGGAGGGAGTTGTTACGGCCGCTCGCGACGATTTGGGCCATTTGGCTGGCCAGGAACGCGCTACTGTTTTCGGGGCAGAGATTTTATTTGGAAAATGTTATTTTGCAGGTGTCGAGCTTGCTAAGCTCTTGGATCGCTTAACGCGTCTCTTTGTATTTTCTTCTCGCTTTCCTTCTTTTAATAAATACTAGGGACAAACACCGTTGAGTGTCTCCTCCTTTCTTGACTTCAAAAAAAAGACATTGGTTTTGTCTCATGAGGACACCTCCTTCGGGATAGTGTCACTCCTCCCTTCCAACGAAGCCTTTGCCACAACATTCACCCGCGCTGCATTGCTGAGAAGAACATTTGACACCCTTCCCTCCTCCAGATCTCCATCAAAGATGGTGGCCCTCTCTTTCCCTTTACTCTCTCACTCCGAAATTCACACCTCCGCTTTCAGCATTGCTGAGTAAATCGCTTCGGAAGGGCTTTTTATATTTTGTTTTTATTACAAGAATTTGAGATAGCTCTTCTAGTTTTTTGGCATTGAAGTTGCAAGAAACTCTATATAGGCATGGTTTTTTCTCAAGGAAAATATGCTCAGAAGATTATTGATGATGAAGACATGTCGGGATCCAGGCCCTCTTGTATGCATTTTTTGTTAGATCAATGCTTTTATGAAGACACAACTTCATTTCTCTTTAGCTAAGAGGCATTTTATCGTGAAGGTGTTTCCTTTAAATCGAAAGATAGTGATAGACTCATTGGAGAGGCATGCGGGGCATTCATAATTAATGCACATATTTTGAGCTGAAGATACTTTTACTTTTTTTTGAACCTCAAAAGGGATGTAGAATCGAGGTGAATCACACCAAACCAATATTTGTTCCTTCAGATAGAACATTTGAAGATACTTTGTTGTAAGTTGTGTGCGTAGTAATAAGGGTTGAACTACTTCAGAGGTAGTTCCTATAGTGAGAGTTTTGTAGTTCTAAGTAACTCAAGCTTAGGCACATGATATAATTTTTAAGTATAGTGAACTTGTATAAATCGTGTGTATTGTGATTGTTAATATGTGATAGATCATGCTTGGTAAGTGTTAGAATCTTCAAACATAATATTCACCCCTCCTTTGATGACTTCTCATACAAAATTATTTGGTGACCCTATGAAAGTGTACTTGTTTTCCAAAATGGTATGGAAGAGAGACTCATTCTCCGAGGTTCTACGTATGAGAGGTTCATTTCATGGTCTCTATGACGGAGGGCGTTTTTCGGGATCTACGTAGGGGTTTCCCACGACTTTTAGCCCTTGATAGAGATGGAGTCATCTTCCTCCAAAGAGACAAGTAGAAGGCTAGAGGTATTCTTAAAGAGACCGGTGGAGTGTCGATGACTTCGATCGATGCGGATGCATAGTTGAGAGCTTGGTTTCTACTCAGATGCTTGACAGATAGTTATTCTAGACTCTAGTTCGCCAGCTCCTGCTCACCAGCATGATCCAAGATTCATCATCATCATCACCGTTATTAATAAACATATGAGTAAGGTTTGAGTTGAGATGGTCTTTGTTGTCATATATTCATTGTGAGCGAGTTTTCAGTTTGTCCATGCTTAGCTTGAGGGGGAGTGTTGAGAATAATAAATGGTTGAGTTAGTTGGATAATTGGATTTTGTGAAATCTGTCTAATGTAGTATGTGATTATGTATTTATTCTTACATCGCTTATCTTGGAAATTTTGATGTGAGTGGAGCCTATCTATAGAACCATATGTTACATGTTTCAGTGAAAGGAATCAAAACAGAAAATGCAGTTATTAGACTGCTTCCCCCATGGAGTATGATGGCCTTCCCGACCATTGCGAACTGTGTGCATAATGCTTTGATGCTTGTTAGTTACATATTTCTCTCTTTTGTTGTTTTCAACAGTTACTGTATTTGGGATTTGGATTCAATCATCTTAGATTTTTTAAGATGCTATATTTGATTTCTGGTTTGTGCCTAGGCTCAACAATTGTTCATCATTGCATTCATTACACATCAACTGCACTCTTTCCCATCTAATCATATGTTATAAAGTAATTAATATGCACATACTCTCCCATCATACATCTGGCGAAATTTCCACTTTTTCTCCTTGAAACATTTTACAGCATTTTGCCACTGCTTTCCATTTTTTGAGATGTGTTCTACTTTTGCAATATTGGAAATTGAGTGTACCTTGCTGAGAAGTCTCTAGAGACAGAACCCTCAAAAGTTCTTCTTTGTACAGAGCAATAGCTGCCGAAACCTGTGAGGAGCTTTTTACTGCCAATGCTCCTCGTATTGGGCTTTCATTGAATGGTGTTGAAATTTTTGTGAATGCAAGTGGTAGTCATCACCAACTAAGAAAGCTCAACCTTCGTATTGATGCAATAAAAAGTGCTACACTATTCTGTGGAGGTGTTTATTTGTACAGCAATCACCAAGGATGTGATGGTGGTCGCCTTTACTATGGTATCCATTATTCATTCCATCAGCTGTTTTTAACATTAATGATTAAGCTGTTTACTTTGCCTTTGATTAAGAGGATTCGAACTGAACTGTTGAGAATGTTATGACTATTCTAAACTTAAGGCCGTGGCACCCAAATCAGATCTATTTGTAGGTAACAAATCCATGTGGTTAATCTTATTTTTTTTGAAAGAGTGGTTAATCTTATTTAAATCGAAAAAAAGGACTTGGTAGTGGTTGCCACTGTCATTGATGTGCTTTTTATGCTTTATAATTGATATAGTCATTACTCGGATGGCTACTTGATATGTGGTTGCCCCCCAACCTCCCCATGTGGTGGTTATCATATAATAACAAGATTAATTATTAATGCAGAATTTGAAAAATATCCATCGTTAATGCGGAATTAATTACATGTGAGAATAACAACTCTACCATTACCTTTGCTTTTTGCATTGATTGATTCTGATTCAAGGTCCTATAATGACACTGACAGCATCCTTGATATTTAAACTCTTTTTGAAGTGGGAAATTAATTAAGTAATTATCCTTCTATATAAGGTGTCCTTGCAAGAAATTATTATACACTGCATTGTTTAAAAAACCTAATGTAAAACTATGGACTTCAACTTCTCTATGTCTTCAAGTTGGGCAGAGAGTTCTACATGCCCAATAGTCACGTCCTGGCAAGTTGCTTTGCTAAGTTGGTGGCAATCTGAACTTAAGTTGGCAAATCAGGAGTTAATGTCATATTTTTCCTCATGCTGGCCTCATATAAAGTGGCGTCCCATCTTCTTTTGTAAGTTAATAATCAATTACTAGATTCCCATTATATTTCAAGCGTAGGTTACTTTTTTTCCTGAAGCACAAGCTTAGGTTGTTGATCCACCACATTTTTGTTTCTTTTTTCTGCTTACGAAGCTTTGAACCTCTTAGGTGATTTCATGCCTTCGTTTGAGCTTGTGTGGAAAAATCAGTGTCACACTTGACTAATTCTAAAGTATTGTCCATCGCCGACACAAACTTTGATTCCTCGATCAGCATTTTTATATTCACTCTCATTGATCTTCAATGTCTATATGCTGCCATGCATATTCTACTGTATACCCTTGAAAGTATTCTATGTGGGAATTTTGATTTGGAAACCTTCATCATAATTTTATATACTTTCTTTTATTTTGAGACAGATGGCTGTTCTTGTATTGCTGTTAACGGAGACGTGGTTGCTCAGGGATCTCAATTTTCCTTGAAGGACGTGGAGGTGTTGACTGCCCAAGTTGACCTAGATGCAGTAAGTGGAATTCAGATTTTTGTTGATAAAAAGAGCTATAATATTTAATGTTTATTACTTAATGGATAAGTAAAAAGAACCAATCTCTCAATGTGGACTATGATACATTTCTCGATTTCGGTTTGATATGACAGGTTTCTAGCTATCGAGGTTCCATAAGCAGTTTTAGAGAGCAAGCTAGTCATAAATTAAAGATACCTTACGTGAAAGCTCCACATAAGCTGTGCCAACCTTTTAGTTATGAAATGGTTCCCTCTCCTCCGATTCAGGTATGCCACTTGTTTTTTGGGTCTTGAATGCCTCCTACAGGGGCTTGAAAGTTTCCTGTTTCTTGGCAACATTGTCTTCTAACTGGGAAGGTCAACAAGCACCTGCTAAATCGACAATAGTCACGTGGAATTGATGTTTTGAACGGACATATGCATGTGCATATGCATGAAATTAAAAGTGAAAGCATTGGCTATATTGTAGCTAGTTCTATTCTTATACTCTCATCAGGCTAACAGAATGACAATCAGATCTCAATCTGCATCAGGGGTTGTGTGGACATGAAAGCCTAGCATTGCTCATGGTTTATATATGTGCGCTGTTATTTGCGAACTCCCAATATTGTAAGTTGTTGGAGTATATGTCTTATGCGTCACTCATGGTGTAGATGGGTAAATGGATCACTCTAGGATCCATTTACCACATCCCAGTGTTTAGTCACATATCTACCAGTTGTGTGATGTGGAGACTCAGTGAGGGCTATATAAGAAGCCCCTCACTCCATGTATCCAGTGAGAAAGTGCAATACATACATCAATCCTTTGAGGCATTCTCCCTTGGTTTCATCCCGCTCCTTAGGGAGTAGGGTTCCACGTTAAAATCCCGTATTGTTCCAAGTTCTTATTATTTTATTCTGATACGCTTCTGCATTCCTATTTCCTAACATGGTATCAGTGCAGGTTCGATTCTCGAGATTTTTTTTTCGAGATTCGATTATTTTGGTGTTGTATTCTTGAAAATTATTGTTCATGGCATGAGAGAAGAGTTCTTGAAATTTCTGCATTTGAAGATTGATTTTTTTTTTATTTTGGGATCGTGCAAACTAAGGTTCCAGGAACCCTAATCTTGGTTCTCCAAGTTCCAAGCAGGACGGCGCATCGTACATACTCCACAACATCCTCGACGATCGCAACTTAGGGTGACAACCTACTATCCCCTTGGATCTCGTGCATGCAACACCACACAAGCCGCACACCCTCCAAGGCCCTTGTCGCGCCCATGTATAGGGTTCCCTTCATCTCGTCCGCATGTATAGGGTTCCTACACGGAGCCCCAGACGGAGCCTCATCGCTCCATCCATCAGGCAAAGGCGGCGGAGGCAATCCTTCCTTGCGACTCAAGATCTCGCACCTCCAGATCTCGCACGCAGGTTGCAGAGGCACAAGCAACCAACAAGGGTCCCCTTGGCAAGATCTCCCTCAAGCCTAGGTACCAACTGCTGCGTAGACCCAGGACCCATCTCTGCTTTGTTTAAAAAAATGATGAAAAAAAATGAAAGGGCGACGCGCTTCATTGCTCTCCATGCTCGCAACCTCCCAACCTCTCAGCCTCGCGCTCTCTCATCTTCCAGGCTGTCGCAGCCCCAGGCTGCATCTCCTCCAGGCGGCGAGTCCCATGGTGGCAACTCCTCAGGCAGCTTCCCCAGGCCACATCTCTCTCCTGGCCACGACATCCAACCCTAGAATCTAACACCTCCACAATGTCCGTCAGCGAGACCACATGCACCTATGCCTGCCTCATCCTCCACGACGATGGCATCCTCGTGACGGCGAAGAAGATCACAACTCTGGTGAAGGTCGTCAATGTCTCGGTGGAGTCCTACTGGCCCGCTCTCTTTGCGAAGCTCCTCGAGAAGAGGAACGTGGATGACCTCATCATGAACATCGGATCCCCTTGGCAGCAGTGACTGCAGAGAGGGTTCCCACGATGGGAACCCTACCTGCGCGTGTAAGAGAGGAAGGAGCCCGATATCCCCTTCACTTAAATGAAGGCGTGGGCCGGTTCATTTCTTAAAAAAAAATCTGGGCCCAAACGGTGAGTTTCAGATTTTTAAAAAAAAGAAGAATAAAAAGAAAGAGAGCGGCCCACGGGAAAAAGGGGCCCAGTGGCTGAAATTTTTTTAGCCACTGCAACGTTTATAAAAAAGAGGCTGCATATTATTGGGCCCTATTTGGGCCGAGTGAATTTGTTCAAAAAAATCTGATTAAAAAAGCTGCGTACAAAGAAAAGCCTTACACAAGAAATTTTTGGAAAGAAGAGAGGAGGAAAGGCCGTATAAAAAAAAGAACGATTTATTAAAAAAATGAATTGAAAAAAAGGAGAAGCCGGGAAAAAAAAACAAGATCGGCTAAGTGATTCATTGATGTTTTGTTGTCTCCCCATTCTCTTGTCTTCTCTCAACTTTGTCGATGCCACTGTTTTCCGACAAGTATGGGAGAAAGGGGGAGTATTGTGTAGAGTCACTGGTCTGTTCCAGATTCAGATGTCAGATTCTGCAGGCCAACTCGATTTCAGACTCTACAGAGATGTTCCGATATTCAGACTCGACGTCAGATTGGTTTCGAGTCTTCAGTTTCAGACACACACATGTATCCGTTTTTTTCAGATGTGCACATGTTTGCCATCATTACCATCATTGTTTGTGGTACCATCTTTTGTTGTTTGGCCAGGGTTTTCTTGTGACTCCATAGGGACTCCAGAGTAGAGATCCCATTCCGTATGCCATGCGGGCTAGGGTTTTCATGTGATTTCATAGGAACTCTAGAGTAACGATCCCATTCTCTGAGCCAGTATGGGAGAGACCCAGTTCTCTGACAAGGAGACTTCTTCAGACTCCATTCTCCAGCGACCGTGGACTCTGACGAGGATGTCTCTACATGGATCCCATTCTCCACGGCTTTTCCAGTTCGGCCCTTCAGAGATGGAGTAGTTGTCCACATGATCCAGTCTTCTACATGTGACGGGCCAGAGTTCTCCAGGTGGAGACTCATTCAGTATCAATGGCTCTGACAAGCGTAGTTCAGAGCACGCCGGTTTGACTCACACTCCAGCCCGTTTGGTCCTCCTCACCTGCACGACATGAGAAGCAATGCCCTCGACAACAACTGACAGTTTTATGTGCGTTGAGTTGAAATTGTCCGTAGTGTCCTATAACGTGAGCTTGAGATTTCTTTTTGTTTGTCCAAGCTGAGCATTGCATGCTCCAGCTTGAGGGGGAGTGTCGAAGTATATGTCTTATGCGTCACTCATGGTGTAGATGGGTAATAGATCACTCCAGGATCCATTTACCACATCCTGGTGTTTAGTCCCGCATTTACCAGTTGTGAGATGCGGAGACTCAATGAGGGCTATATAAGAAGCCCCTCACCCCATGTATCCAGTGAGAAAGTGCAATGCATACATCAGCCCTTTGAGGCATTCTCCCTTGGTTTCATCCCGCTCCTTGGGTTATACGTTAAAATCTCGTGTTCTTCCAAGTTCTTATTATTTTATTCTGATACGCTTCCACATTTCTATTTTCTAACATAAGTTATTGTTCATTTTTAGGTTAAGTATCACTCCCTTGAGGAGGAGATATCCTTTGGTCCTAGTTGCTGGCTGTGGGACTATTTGCGTCGTAGCGGAGCTTCTGGTTTTTTGCTTCCTCTTTCTGGTGGAGCAGACAGTTCTTCTGTTGCTGCAATAGTTGGCTGCATGTGTCAACTTGTCGTCAGAGGTTGATATAATTTTCGGAGTTTATGATATTATTATTTATTTCTAGTCAATTTATTATGTGATTTGTTTGTCGTTTTCAATTTTAGCATTTGCTAACTCTTGAAATCATGCAGATATTAGCAATGGAGATGAACAAGTTAAGTCTGATGCCATTCGCATAGGTCATTATAGAGATGGAGAGTTGCCAACAGATAGCAAAGAATTCGCTCAGCGTATATTTTACACTGTGTATATGGGTACAGAAAATAGGTAAAAAATGGCACCCTAACAGCCAATCATAATATCTTTTATTCTGTCAGTTAATTTTCATTTGTATATATTTTTGTATTCGGATTGTTTTTGTTTTTTCTGTTCAATAAGTTTGCTATGTCCCAACAACATATCGTCTCCAAAAAAATATGCTGTATTAGAGAACTCCGTGCCAAAAAAAGAATATATACCAATTTTTAAAGTGTGAAAAACAGATCAGGAGGCTATTCAATAAGATGAACTCTGGAAGAAGGAAGTGGAACTCTGGAATAAGGAAGTGAATGGAATTAAGGCCTGAGCAGGGGGCAGGGTACCTGCCAGTCTGCCACTGTTTGGATTATGAATTAAATTTAAAGAGGATATTTTTTTAGGGTTTAGGTTAACACAGAGGTTATTCTAATATTTAACCTGTTCGAATTATACTAGAGTTTTGTTAGATAGAAAATAATGCTGATGTGATGAGTACTAAATGGCAAAGCCTTCTCCCGCTTTAAGTAGGGTCAACTACATGGATTCTTGCTCAAATCTATGTTGAAAGTTCTGACTTTTTTACACTGGCTATCGGCTACCTAACGCAACCCTCATAAGGAGGGATTTGAACCCTGGTCTTTAGGGGGTAGGCACACTGCACTACCACCAGATCATTGAAGTGGGTATTGACGAGTACAGAATTATTGAAAAATAATTAAATTGTTAAAAGTGATTGAAAATAATTTGACGAGTCCTCTTTTTATTTATTTTTCAATCATTTGATGAGTACTAAATGATTGAAAAATAACTAAAATGAGGGGTTGATGGAGACGAATTAAATGGTTATATTAGTGTTAAAAGTGATTGATATTGGAATAAAGTACTGAGGTGAATTTTGACGGAGAAGGAAATTATTAGAATATGATGAAGCTGGGGGGTTAATTGAGATGGGTTGATTTAGCAGTTAGCCCATGATTATCCCATGAGTTCTTTATTCGGTTAATTAAGGAGTTAATCTCCTTTTACAGGTGAACTTCTTGACTAACCCTCAGTCCAAACAGAATGGGGTTTTCTCATGCTTAAAATCATTTTTATATATTTTTTTCCGGAGATTGTGAACATGGAAACTAAGTAGATCTGGTTGCCTTTAGATATCTGGTTATGCATGCTATCCAGGCTAATATCATATTCAATGGCATTAGATAGGTTGCTAAACCGGAGATTTTTTAAATTCAGCCACTGGATTTAGTTCTAAATGAATTTTCATGTCGAGTCACTAAGTTTTGCAGTCAAACAATCCAACAGAAAAATTACTGCCTGTTCACTTGCTGTTAGTGCTTGAAACTTACCAAATCCTGGGTTTTTTATTGGTGGAGTGAATTACATAAAAGTCCTTGAACTATACACATAATTCCATTGCCAAAGAAAAATCTTAAAAAGTAATAATGTGGTGCATAATATATTAATTGTGTAACAATGCGGTATTTACTTAACACCGTCATCTTTTAGATATAATGGACCGATACGACCCCAGTTGTATTTGAGGGCCTTTTCTATGGGTACCTTGTTAGGGTTGGTGGTGGAGGTGAACTTGCTGCGATGTCGAGCAGGGTGGTGATGATGAGGGTTGCCACAACAATATTTCCACGTTGCGAAGAGGTAGTTGTATGCAGAGGGCATGGTGACAGGTGATGCGATGTCAGCCACAAAGCTGCTTGTGATGAAGACATCGTAGTGGTGTTGAGTTGTGTGACCTCACGACAGAACTTGCAGCTGCACAAGGCAAGATGGAGGCACTGACAAAGTGCTGTGATGGGGGACAATATGCAAGAAAGCACTAATTACACAACCAACATGAGCACGGTCAACTTTCATAAAGCATGACACATAATTAATCCATCACGTGGAAACCAATTCAATGAAGAACATATTTCTCTAAAAAATGCATATACACATTGCAATGGTACAAAACTTACGTAATGATTCACGAGATGTTGTGCCTTCCTTTGTGTCCATGATAAGAGGTAGTGATGCCACTGGGATTACAACAAGAGTAGAAAGAACTATCATTAGCAGTACCGTTATCAGCATCAAGAATATGATTTCATTGGGATTCAGGCGATGTCAACTTCCTGTGAGCACGCGTTTGGAATATGAGTTCGAACCAACCTTTGAAACTCAAGTCTTACAGTACAGTTCTGAACCATACCTTCTCTATTGTTATCTCAATCGTAATCCAATACTTTGTTTTTGTACTTGAACAAAGAACACCTTGTTTCTGAATATGCTATATAACATGATTCCCTCCAACAAAGGTGCATCACCTATAATAAATTTGTCAGTTAGATAAGCAACATAATCTACAATAGATTATCCTACTATATGTAGTGAGAAACCTTTTCTGTCCAGATTTTTTATCTAGTGTGCCCGTTATGAGGTTCGTTGTGAATCCCGAGGATCCGGGTATCCGTTTACGATACTTTCGCGGTATTTCATTCACATGAGATCGCACAAGCCATAGAAAAATAGGGAAATTTTTTGCGATGTTATATTTGCATATGACATTCACATTCTTTGCATAAACCATAGAGGAAACAAGTGCCATCACCAAATTTCATAATTTTCATACAATGTCATCATCTATAAGAAATTTGCCAGTACACACAGTATATCCCAAAATTTTGTACATAAGAGAATGAGAAGCATTTACATCATAAAGTGAACCAAAAACTGAAACAAAACAACATACCGTCTGGTGTAAACCCTATCGCCTGGAATCATGAACAACTACTGAACAGAAGACTCCTTGCCTGCCATGCATGCAAGGAAGAAAAGGAGTCGCAATTGTGAATATAAATCCGCAGTTTAAAAATAATTATCAAGTAATTTATTACGCGCAAAAGAGAGCAAGTAGATAGGCATGAAAATTCTACCACTACCTGCACAGCGAAAGGTTTTCAACTACTTTAAGGAGATGCCCCAAGTTTTATCCTTAACTTCCATGTATCATATTCTTATAATATATTTAATGTCATAGATATATTTTTCTCCATTTCCCCATAGCTTTATATAATATACCTTCATATATTAATTAGTGATCCATATATAGATGTTATAGACTTAGACTATGGATCTCATATTATTATAACCACATTATTTCAAATCAATCTTTATTATAACACTTTCCAACCAACTCAACTTTGATTGTAAATTATGTGAACCTCTACTGCAACTGTCTCAGATGTAACTGTAGATGATTTAGATGTGGATATGGATGATCTGAATGTAGAATCACCAAGTCTGTTGGCGAAAGAAAAACTCAAGCGGTGAGGTAGCCTACAAATGGCTCTTCCGTCTCGCCCTCTAATTGGAAGTGCGGTCCAATAGAGGGATATGTCTACTCCAAAACTACGCCACTGAGACGGGTGAGAGAGACTCTCCGGAAAAGTCACTCTAAAAAAACAACCCGACCGGTAACGGGCAAACGGGCTCGTACGCAAAACTGAAACTCGTTCTTAAAACCAGCATTCTTAAAACCAAAGAGTCGGGCGGAAAAAGGGGCTACTTTCTCGATACTGCGAATTCTCTTGCATCCATACTTCACTAGTTCCGATAAGCGCCCCGACGGCTCCCTTTCTAGTTGATGTAGAAGTCAGTCTAGGCTAGGCGAATCGGGAAAGGACTTCTTCAGGGTCTGTGACGTCAAAATGGCTGAAACCTGCACTTTTCCAGAGGAAGGTCGATCTATGAGTCAAAGTGACTTGAGAGTGGGTTTCGAGATAGTTAGGGATCTTTTTTCAGGTAGGACTATTTAGCGGTCTGGCGAGGATCCCCCGCCTGGGTGTCCTAAAACAAAGGGTCAGCGGAACTGGTCCAAAGTCGGGATCCCAACGAGGCGTAAACATACTGCGAGCTCGCGTAAAAACCGTGTAAAAGACTGGGATCCTAGACCCGCGCACTTGGCGGCCGCTGCCCTAACTGGGCTTCCTATTCTCCCGCCCAGTTGAGGGTCACGGCGCCCTCGCACAGTTAGGTTTAAAAGTCACCATGTCTGGCATAAGTTTATGGTGTTACTGATTCACAATCATATGGACGTACTTGATTATAGATTCAATTCATACTCCAAGAGAACACTAGTATTGATAAAGACGAAGACTGCTCATAACAATGTGATAACAAATTTGAGGTATAGACATAGATAATATAGCACGGAAGTAGAGTATCTTATGTTTTGCATTATAATATTCCAACTATAGCATCACTCGAACTTAAAATAAAGTCCTACCACGGAAAATATATTGACAAAGATCACAAGAATGGGATCACTCAAATGCCTTTGCAACCATCGACCAATCCAACATTCTTACCAATTAGATAGTAACTCCTCCTGTGAATGTAAATTTACTTGCATATGTGTTTTCATAGTTATCTCCTTAATACCACTTTCAAGCTCCATTGTTAAAATAACTGTCAACTAAAGAATAATATGTCTTAATTTTCCGATACTCTTTTTTTTGAAGTCTAAAAGATAGGGGAAACACTTGGTGGTGTCCGCAACAAACTTTATTTAATTAAAACAAAAGGGGAACCAAACCAGGAACAACAAAACCCTCTACAATCAGAACGCTACAGAACGCTACAGTACCCATTCGTCTACCATTCGTTTAGCGAAAACCCCCACATTTTCCTTGTAAAAACGCTGACCCGAGAACAACAAGTCGTTTCTCCCCCGCCAGACCGCCCAAAGAATGGCCATGGGGTACAGCTGCTCACCCCTTGGTCTGCTACTCTTAGATAATGTAAAACCCTATTGATAAATGAAGGTTTTTCTTTGATTATTGCGGAGGTCCAGACTCACGATAAAAAAATTGACGTATATTTCCAACATCAGTTACGGATGTCATATGCTAAAAGGGTGTTATGAATGTGGTTCACATATGCTTCTTGTGTGGATATGGTCAGGAGATCTGGTAGGGGCATGCTCATCTTGTATTCAAGCCTCTTCCATAAACACATTGGAGATTTTTTTTTAAAAGTTACGTACTGTTCAAGAAGAAAAGATTGAGGCCATATGTTCTGTGGGGGTTTCAGGATAAAGGTGTTTCATTGTTGAACGATGAACAGAAAACGCAGCTGAAACTATATCAAGGAATGGTGTCTTTTCGAGTAAAGATGGATTTGGTATAGAAGGTGAAATCGACTATCGACCATTTGAAATAGATAGTACTTTCTATTATTAATGTGAGAGGCATTTAAGCACTAATGACTTTTTTTTATAACATATTGTTACTACTATTAATCAGAAAATAATGGCTACATCTGAAGGTTGTGGAGGACATTTAGATGAGGGGAGATCTTGTAATGTACAGAAAAGTTAGCAAATCCCTAATGACAACCAGCGCAGATTTCATGATGATAGATTTTGAGATAACAACAATGTTGACGCATATTGAGTTATTGTGTCTCTTTGCTATTTTATTTTCTTGTTATTCTCTTTATGTAATTTACCCATAGGCTACTCTCCTATATAAGAGAGCCTAGGGCTATGGAATAGACATCTCATTCACGTTTCCCAACATGGTATCAGAGCGACGGTCCTAGGCCGGAGTTCTCGAAACCCTAAACCTACCCCATCCCCACCCGCCGGCCTCTCTTCTCTCCCTCTCTCTCTCGGCGCCGCCAACCCTTCTTCTCCGATCTGCGGTGATCTAGGGCGCCTCGGAGACCTCGTGCACATCCAGCGCATCTGGCGCGCAGCGCCTCCTGCGCATCTTGCGCACCTTGCGCATCCGGTGCCTAAGCCTCTCGCGCATCTGGCGCACAGCACCTCTCGCTCACAGCGCCTCCCGCGCTGAGCGACATCTGCGCATCTTCAACAGTGTGCTGTGCGGCATAGCGCCTCCCGTGCTGTGTTGTGTGCGGCACCTTGCGCCCCTCCAGCGTGCTGTGCGGCATCTGCGCGCTGCGCCATAGCGTGCACTCCTTCAGCGTGCTGTGCGCATCTCGCTCATAGCGTGCACTAGGGCCTTCGTGCACTAGGGCACGAGATACCGCGCAACAGGAAGCAGTAGCGCGCGTCATCTCCAAGCGCGCGCGTCATCTCCAGCGCGTGAGGGTTACATATTGCGTGTACATACTGTGCGCGTGCGGATCGTAGCGCGCGCAGATCCATGGGGATAGTTGCTTGAGGTCTACACATGCAACTAATCCCGTCTATGTCATTGTAGACAAATATTATCTATTGTCATTCGCTCCAGTCTTCCGTCTCCAGTATGTCAGAAAGCAAGGCAGATATCCCGTCTATGGGCGTATTTCGTGGTCCAGCGCCCATCGTCAAGATGGATGGTACGAACTATGAATTGTGGGCAATGCAGTTCATGAGTATGATGAAGTCCACAGGCAAGAAGCGTATTCTCACCGAGCCCGAGCCTGCAGAGAAGACTGGAGTTCATGCCTCATGGGAGGCCGACGATGCATATGCCAAGGTGTGGCTATCTGGCACATTGGCTATTGAAATCGCCAATGACATTCTACATCAACCCACAGCCAAAGACATGTGGGATATCCTGGCAGCGACATATTCTCAGGCGAAGAATGAGACGAAGATCCTGCAACTACAACATGATATATTCACAATAAAGCAGAACGGCTGCCCGTTACATTCTCTCTATACGTCATTGAGAGGAATGTTTGAGAAGCTTTATAGCTTCATGCCTCTTACCGCCACGCCAGAACAGCAGAAGACATACAGGAATGCGACGATGGTGGGTGTGTTTCTCGCTGCACTTGATCCAGAGTATGAGGCAACACGTTCACAGATTTTGGCGGACTCGACTATTCCTCCCATGGAGGAAGCTTTTCACAGATTGAGCAGGATCACAGTACCTTCAGCAGCTGCGAGTCAGAATCCCTCAGCTATGGCGGCCAACAGAGGCCGTGGTTTTCATCATCAGGGCCGTGGACGTACTCCCCGTGGAAGGGGTGGCCGCACTAGGCCAACATGCTCATATTGTCACCGAGTCGGACATACTGAAGATACATGCTACTCAAAGCATGGATTTCCTGCATCCGCACGAGCAGCTGAGCAGATAGAGCCCCCGTCTGCTGCTACACTGGATCAACGATTTGATGACCTAGTTGCCCGTCTCAGGGGCATTATTCCACCATCTGGTCCAGCACCGACTGCAGAGAACCATACTGATGCTGCTGCTTCCGCCTCGGCCTCTACTAGTACTTCAGGCAGTCCACTTGCACTCCACAGTAGTAGATCTGATACACTGCCATGGATCATGGACTCCGGCGCTACACATCATCTATGTGGCGACCAGAGCCTACTTACAGGATACACCCAGATTCCTCCAGGACGGACAGTAGTTATTGCCAATGGCACGCATTCTCCTATCACGGGTCAGGGGGAGATCATATTGACGTCTTCTATGCAGCTCAAGAATGTTTTGCATGCACCGCATTTTTCTATGAATCTGTTGTCAATTAGTCAGATTACGAAGGATCTTCATTGTCGAGCTATTTTTGATTCATCTTCATTGATTTTTCAGGACATCCGTACGGGAAACGTGATTGGTCATGGCTATGAGCAAGGAGGCCTTTATCGTCTGAACCAGACCCCGTTTGCCGGAATCACAGCTTCTCCCACAGAACAAGTATCTCCTCTCCTGTGGCATCTGCGTTTTGGTCATCTACCGCTTCAGAAGTTGCGTCTTGTCTTACCTTATAGTCTTTCTCACACACCTATCCAGTGTGAGGCGTGTCAGTTGGGAAAACATCACAGGTCATCTTTTCCCAGTAGTCAAGGTCGGAGTAGTAACTCCAAGTTTGAGTTGTTTCATGTCGACGTCTGGGGTCCAAGTCGTGTTCCCGATCATCAGGGGCACAGGTTTTATATTGTATTTGTGGATGATTTCTCTAGAGCATCATGGGTATTTCTAATGAAAAATAAGTCTGAAGCTGGAAATATTATTATTCACTTTCTAAATGAGATTCAGAATGTTTTTTCCACAACTGTCAAAATTATGAGAAGTGACAATGCCTTAGAGTTGTGCACCAACAGTCTAGCCAACTACTACTCCTCTAAAGGAATTGTTCACCAAACATCCTGCGCTCATACGTCTCAACAAAATGGGGTTGCAGAAAGAAAACACCGTCACCTACTTGATGTCACAAGGTCACTTCTTATTCAGAGTCATGTTCCGTATTCCTACTGGGGTGATGCAGTCCTCACTGCATGTTATCTTATAAATCGTATGCCCTCGTCTGTCTTGAATGAACATGTTCCTTTCTCACTTATTTATCCTGACAAGAATCTGTTCACTCTTACCCCTCGTGTGTTTGGGTCAGTCGCATTTGTCCATCAGTTGTCGCCTGGTTCTGACAAGCTCTCTCCTAGGGCTGTCAAGTGCGTCTTTGTGGGGTACTGCAGAACTCAAAAGGGGTACAAGTGTTTTGACCCTGTGCGTCGGCGGTATATGATCAGTGCAGATGTTACATTCTTTGAATCCATTATGTATTTTTCAGAATCCGGGAACATGCAGCCACCACCTATATCTCCTGATACCGTATTCATGGCACCACCAACAACACCACCGTCACCACCATCTCCACCACCACCACCACCACCACCACCGCCACCAATAGTATCCCCGTTACCATTCCATTACACCCGCAGGCCGCATCCAGCTCATGGTCCTGACCAGTCAACTAGCTCGCCTATGGTATGTAATGAAAATATTAATGTTGATGGATCTGACGACATTTCTCAGCAGGATGCATTACAGGAGCATGGTGATACCACAGAGGATCTGGATGTTCCAATCGCTCTACGCAAGCCAAAGAGAAGCTGTGCCAAATATCCAGTATCAGCAGCGGTGTCTTTTGAGAGGCTATCTGGACACTTCAGGACGTTTGCATTGGCACTTTCAGCTACAAACATTCCACGGAACCACCATGAGGCTTTGCAGGATTCTAGATGGCGGCTAGCTATGGAGGAAGAGATGGCGGCACTTCAGTCTAGAGGAACATGGAGCTTGGTTACTATACCTCCAGATGTCAACCTGGTGAGTTGCAAATGGGTGTTTACAGTGAAACATAATGCAAATGGCTCCATTGACAGGTACAAGGCACGCCTAGTTGCAAGGGGATTCTCACAGATATATGGGGTAGATTACCTTGACACGTTCTCCCCGGTGGCTCGTCATTCCACTCTGCGGATCCTCTTATCAGTTGCAGTTACTAGAGACTGGCCACTCTATCAACTGGATGTGAAGAATGCCTTTCTGTATGGCGACCTGCAGGAGGAAGTCTACATGCAACAGCCACCAGGTTTTGCTGTTGAGGGGGAGTGTTCCAAGGTTTGCAGATTACATAAGGCCATCTATGGCCTTAAGCAGAGCCCCAGAGCATGGTTCCAGAAGCTGTCAGACCTCTTTGAGAAACAAGGATATAAACGCTCCAATGCTGATCATTCCTTGTTTGTACAGAAGACGACAAGAGGTATTGTTGTAATCATGGTTTATGTTGACGATATCTTGATTACAGGTGATGATGACCAGGGCATTAAGCAGGCAAAGGAAAGGCTGGGGACCGAGTTTGTCACCAAGGACCTGGGAGTCCTTAGATATTTTATGGGGCTGGAGTTTGCCAGAAATCCGTATGAATTAGTCATGTCACAGAGGAAGTATGTCACAGATCTACTGAGTGAGACAGGTATGCTAGGGTGTCGACCTGCTACGACACCAATGGACCCTAGCATGAAGCTGTATGATGATGACACAGAGGAGGTTGACAGGAGAAGATACAGAGAACTGGTAGGCAAATTGTTATATGTCACGATCACTAGGCCAGATATATTATTTGCAGTGAGCCGTGTGAGCCAGTTCATGGAGCAGCCACGCCAGGTGCATATGGATGCAATACACATGATACTTAGATATCTCAAATCTTCTCCAGGTAAAGGTCTGCTATTCAAGAAAGGAAAGGGGATTTCTGTCTCAGCATGCGCAGATGCAGACTATGCAGGATGTCCTAAGGATAGGAAGTCCACCTCAGGGTATGCTGTCTATGTTGGAGATGCCCTAGTCTCATGGAGGAGCAAGAAACAAACTGTGGTAGCTAGATCCAGTGCTGGATCCGAATATAGGGCTATGACCCAGGCTACTACAGAGATGATGTGGGTGAAAGCGGTGCTGACAGATTTATGCTTAGATGTACCACTTCCTATGAACTTGGAGTGTGATAATCAGGTTGCTTTGTTCATTGCAAACAATCCTGCATTCCATGAACGGACCAAGCATATTGAGGTGGATTGTCACTTCATACGTGATATGATTCAGAAAGGATCCATTGCCACATCTCATGTTACTTCAGAGAACCAGACTGCAGATATATTCACCAAGGCATTGTTACGAGGTCCATTTCAGAAGTGTGCTTCCAAGCTGAGCATGATTGACATCTATGCTCCATCTTGAGGGGGAGTGTTGACGCATATTGAGTTATTGTGTCTCTTTGCTATTTTATTTTCTTGTTATTCTCTTTATGTAATTTACCCATAGGCTACTCTCCTATATAAGAGAGCCTAGGGCTATGGAATAGACATCTCATTCACGTTTCCCAACAAACAACTTCACCAATTTAAATTCAGATTTTTTTTATAAATATCTATTCCCTGGAATGTACATACTTAATACAATCTGGGAATTAAAATAAAATTCATGTAATGTTCAATAACCAGTGATTTATCAATACGTCTATGATTACAATATTAGCAATTCTAGGATAAGAATGCATACATGGCAGCAATAAATTGTACCTTGGAAATCTCAAATTTGGAGATCAAAAACTTGCTTTGATTCAAACATGCAGTGGTTTCTTTGGAGAAAAGAAGCTACAACTTCAGATCTTGGCTTTAAAGGGTTGCTTGAAGTCTTCAACAGTGGCAGGACAGCAAGCTGGGACTGCTGGGAGCAACAATGGCAACATATGGAATTGTAATTTGGCAGTGAAATTGGGCTTCCACGGCTGGAGAATTTAATGATTGAAGAAAGAAGATTGGAGTCTCGGGGAAGAAAAGAAAGAAGAGAGGCTTTCTTCTTACGGATGGAGAAGAATAAAATCCAGTAGAGAAGACTGTTATATTAATAGGGAGAGTGAGGCTTAATTTGGTTGCCAAGTGGTAATTGAAAGAATCCATGTGGAGGGTAATTAGAAGGCCAAGTGGAATAAGAGGAGAAAAAAAACAAAAGGGGAAGAGAAAATAACTCACGGCTGCTGCTTTTTTTCCAACACTAACAGTAGCTGCTGTCTTCTACTGAACTTAAAAAAATTTATTTTTATTTTATTTTTTTAACTCTTTATTTGATATACCTTAAAATCTACCGTACATGCACCTCAGGCCTCAGACTTTTACGCACAATATCTCGATTTGACCGTCGCTGAATGACGATCAATATGAGTATAATATTGATATATTTTTGATCGGGTCTGAGACCCCGAAATTTTTATGATGCGGTTTTGCTTTGGGGTTAATTTTGCGATTTAAAAATATCAAACAACCTCCGATTGACAAACAGTCGATTCCGTAGGTCTTGTTTCGTCGAATCGGAATTTTAGGCGGTCTTGGTTCGTTTCGCGGTTTCCGAATTTCTGTTGCGGCTTTTTCGGACACGCAATAGGGTGCGATCGATTTTTGGTTGATTTCGCCCGAACGATTTATGATTTATGACCAATTAATTGATATAAGTCATCCGATATCGACCAACAACTTTATTGGGTTGAACGGACCCAAATCGGATCGAGTTCGGGTTTAGTTGAAACCCGGAAGTTACATCCGTCACAAGCATGGCCTTAAATTTCGATTTCTACTGGTTACCGAAATTCGATCGATATAGTTGAAATAATCGAAACATGGGGGGCCCTAGTACAACAAAAAACGACCGAAATGAACGAAATTTCGGTTGAATTTCGACTGAAATTTTGTTTCGGGCTTTGGGTACAAGGGGGTGAATTGTGCAATATACAATTATCAGAATATGAATATTCAATTTAAAAATTATTCACAAACCACATAGATAGAAGAATATCAAGAGTCAAATTCCTAAGTAGTACCTGGGATTTACTTAAATACCCAGGTTTTACGAAATCTTTTTTTTAACTTAAAAACTAATGCAACACCCCTGAAGTTTTTTTTACTCGGAAACTACATATGTGTCGCATCTTTAACATGCGATATGTCCTACACTCACTGGAATCGTTCCAGGGTTTTTTCTCCTATAGCGCATTTTAGACATGCGTTATATGAGAAAGTCCCTGGAATCGTTCCAGGGTTTTTCTCATATAACGCATGTTCGAAATGCGTTATATGAGAAAAACCCTGGAACGATTTCAGGGACTTTCTCATATAACGCATGTCTAAAATGCGTTATAGGAGAAAAACCCTGGAACGATTGCAGGGACTTTCTCATATAACGCATGTCTAAAATGCGCTATATGAGAAAAACCCTGGAAAATGACAGGCCGGGTCTGGATATATGAGGTTTTGAAGTTGTTGGTTTGGCCCTTAGTCATCTTACGACAAGAGACCAAATAAGAGCAAAGTTGAACCTCCTCTCATGCTAGACTGAGACCGTGCCTGTCATATTATATGCTTGTTTCATGTCGATGGACATGCATTCAAAGATGTATCGACAATCACAAATGTGGGCTATGTACACAAAGACATTCACAATGGAAAAATATTGTGATCCAGAAAGATATTCCAAACATTTTATATATATAGACTTGTCCATGGATGTCTACTACATTTTTGTATCACATTAACAACTACAAGGTTTACAAGTCAACGCTTTTTCCTTCGCTGGTATGTTATCGTTGAATCAGGAGGATGGAAGGTTAACAGATGGTTCGCCTCGTCTATCATGTGGATTTGAGATGTCCCGACAACATCTTCCTCGAAGGTTGGCATCGGCGGCGGCGTGAGCTTGCAGTAAGTTGTGTTTCTCTGGCGTCCAATCCATGCCTCAATGGTGCCTGAGGCGTTGGCATGTCGTCCCGTGGTCGCTCGACGACAGGTATGACGAAGTCTCTTGGCGCAAAGTTCTCATCTACCGCAGCGGCTTCTTCATAGTCCATGGGTTCCGCCACTTGTTCACGCACCCTTCCTCGACCTCTTCCTCTTGCCCTTCCTCGCCTTGCCTCCTCCCGAGCCACATCAACATGCTTGTCATGTACTGTGACGACATCTACAAATTGAAACGACAACCACTGCGTCATTTCCACCTTTGCTTGTGCCGCAATCTCGCGACATTACTCGTGTCCAATATCGTATACACGGCTTCACTTGGCGAGCTGCATCCAAGAAAAAAAGATAGAGGTAAATTTGTAGCAGTCTTCTTAAATTAATTTACCACAAACTTCTAGTACGAGCACTTACGTTGCTTGCCAGAGTTGCACCTAATCGTCCGACAAATCTTCTAGTAATAGTCCGATACCATTGCTCGTATGCGGGCGTCGCGAATATCCCTTTGGATCGATCGATATCAACAATTCTTTCTTCTCGCTCATCCCATTGGCTAATATGCAACCAGTGTCTCGCCCTCCAATCCACATGCACCTTCCCCCTCAAATCGATTGCATGGAGGTCCCGAAAGGTGAACCAAGGTTGTGGAATGTCTTAAAGGCCGCCAAATTGTCTCAAGAATCGGTCGGGGTAGTAATACTCCACAATGTGGAAGTATATCAACGGTACTTCCACTCTCCAAATGCGTTCGCCCTCAAGACAGTTGGCTGGGAGATCTGCGCGGATGTCATCGGTATATGGAGTCCACAATACCTGAATGACAAAATTGTATTTCGATCAGTAATTTTTTTGGTTGAACTAGAAACAATTTGTGGATGCAAAATTACCTGCTCGGGTGATTGCATGTCAAAAGCGTCCCGGTATGTTCTCACTACGTGTGTAGGCTGTCGACGATGGGCAAATGCCGTTGCCCAGCGGACTCCTAACGGTCGCTCGTGCCATTCTCTGCCTTCCCTCACAACTGGAGCAATGTGGGGGAAATGCTCCCATGCCCATAGCTGAAGGAGTATGACCGAGCCTCCAATCTCTTCGGTCGCTATATCCGCTGCTAAATAAAGGTGTCTATATAGATATGCAAGTACGGCGGATCCCCAGCTTAATGTCTTAGAGCACTCGAAATCATGCAGATGTGGTAGAGCGATAAGTGATACCAACGATCCTGACTTGTCCGTGAATAGGACTCCACAAAGCAACTGCAAGATGTAGGCTCGAGCATGTCTACGTACGACCATCTCGTCTGCATCTTCTGGCAAGTCTGCAAAATGGGTGAATAGCCAACTTGCTAACACCCTGCTGCCAACGATTTCTGCTGGAAGTGACCTTACACCCAACAATTCCTCACAAGTATCCACCCATGTGGCTCCAGGTGTCGTCTCCTCTGTAACTACAGGTCCATCAACTCGCAGCCCCATGATGAATACGACATCCTGCAAGGTGATGGACATGTCCCCACTAGCCATGTGGAAAGTGTGCGTCTCGGGTCTCCATCGTTCAACCAACGCGGTCACCAAATGCCAATCTAAGGTAATGAACTCCTGTTCTGAAATGCATCCAAAGCCTGCTTGGGCTACATATGGCTGTAGTCGATCATCCAAAGGAATCCGACGTACATGTGTCTCACGTCGTCGGCAACGCAACAATGAAGATTCCTACAAAAATTTTTTGATAAGGAAAACGAAATGAAGGAACCAAATATTTAAAATTACTTACATCGTCAGCCCAGACACGACGAGAACGATGTCGCTCCTGAAGATGTAAAACGGATGGGTCAATTGGGCCTGGATCCATCTACATTTTTAAATATACAATGTTAGATTATACAATGTAAAAAACAAGAACATACGATAAGAGTAAATTCGCCACCACAATGAAAAATAAGAATATACGATGAAAAAAGCACACTTACTCGAGAATTACCACATTTATTCTTATTCCTTGCCGTCGTCGGTGCATTTGATGTGGATTCTTGAGAATCCCTTGCGGTTTTATTGGGACATCCACGGTGTGTGTGATCCAATATCCCACAAAAGAAACAAGTATTTTGGCGAAGCACATCTCTAACATCCATTTCATTATGAATTCTTGTAGTACGTGGTCGACCTTTGCCACGCTTACGATTTGGGTCCGGACGTAATTCTGGATAATCCAAGGGAGCCCATGTTTCACGATCACCGATGGGAAAAAATTTCCCTCCATAAACTTTCAGCTGGTTTTGCCAGGTGTACCACTCCCCAACATAGGAATCCACTTCTGCTCGCTGCTTTGAAAAGACTGCAATGGCGTGGGAACATGGGATGCGAAAAATTTGCCACTTATTACAAGTGCATTTTCGTTGGAGCAAATTGACCGTGTATTGTTTGCGACCGCGAAGATCACTAGACGTCCGTCGAGCCTGCTAGAGACCTCAAACAATATTTCCGGCTGAACTTGTATCTGAGTTACTGTGTGCCCATTCGTGGCTGAACTCCAACGGTTCAACTCTGTGGAAGCATAATGCGTGAATTTGCGTCCAGCAGCGATGGATGCGCTTGCTTCTTCAGCATGTTGAATGGAGTATGATCAACAATTATAAAAAGTCTTCTCGATTAACGCAGAGATTGGCAAGCAACGAGCATCTTTAAGAACAGCATTGTAGCTTTCGCTCAAATTTGTAGTCATCTGACCAAACCTATAGCCACCATCGTAAGCCAAGGTCCATTGCTCACGACGACAATCATGAGTCGAAACCATCTACCTGCTTCATTATTCCACTCTTGCAATTTCCTCATGAAGTACGCGAACTTCCTAGGTGTCGTCTGTAATGCTGCTGCTTGCACCAGAGCTTTCATTGAGCCATTTTTAAAGACGCTATTGAAGTTGCTCGCGACGTGCCTTGTACATAACCACCAATATGCAAAGGGTTCTAATAAGTTCACGTCAGCATCTTTCATAGCGGCTTTTATTCCAGCATGCCTGTCAGAGATGATACATATTGGTCCAGCTCGCATGCTGATTACCCTGATACGTACCAACGATAGAAACCACTTCCATGAAGGAGCGGATTCCTCGTCGACAATCCCGAATGCAAGGGGAACAATATGTTTGTCTCCGTCAATCCCACAAGCAATGGGCAATTTTTGTTTGTACTTCCCGTACAAATGTGTCCCATCAACACTAGTCAGTGGGCGACAATATTTGAATGCCTCAATCGAACGCCCAAATGCCCAAAAGCAACGTTCAAATCTACGGTAAAGCGGTTTCCGAGGATCAGGATGGTCGCTGTATTCAATATCAATTTCAGTCCCAGGATTAACAGCCTTCATTGCATGCAATAGATAAGGCATTTCAGCGTATGACTTCTTCCAGTCACCAAATACGATTCCGATGGCCTTCCTCCGGGCATCCCAAGCCCTTTTCTTTGTAACCCAGTAGTTGTACATCTCGTGGGTGTGAGCTCTACAACTTGAAACACGAACATTAGGGTCATCCCTAACAAGAGTTAGTAAAGATCTGGACATGAATTTGTATTCCAACTGAGGGTGATCCTGATTAACTGTTGGGTTTATACAATTGTGTGCCCCAATAACCTTGGAGATCACCCACAGTCCATCAAATTTTCTAAAATGTCCTCGTAAATACCAAACACAGCCATTCGCTCTCTGGGTGCAAAAAACCGACCATATCAAGCTGGTGGATTCCTTGACAATGAAGTCATAGTGTGCCAGAATGTGGTACTTCTTCACAGCATAAACCAAATCTTCCCTACATTTGAATGTTCTACCCTTGCGTATTTCGTCAGCGACACCATCAAGTCTAGACTTCTCTCGAACGTTGTCTTCATATGTTGAACGAGTATTTGATCCTCTAACCCCAAAAAAGGGTATACGGGGTGTAATAGTATGCATGCTTTGTTCATCAGCTGGGTTCTCCTCGTCCACCGCATCATCGTCGACATCTTCGCTACCTTCTTCCAGGTCATCATCGGTCCCCCAAGGGATGAAATCATCTAAAGCATGGTTAACCTCTCGTAGCAACGAGTCACTCATGCCCAATTCCTGATCCGTGCATGGTTGCGTTATAGGCGCATTAGCGTCAAAGTACGGTTCCATGGTAGGGACAACTATTGGTTGTATGCTTGGGAAGATTGTTGGTTGTGTGCTACGGACAACTGCTGGTTGTGTGCTCGGGACAACAGACGGTCCGTTGTTAGTCACAACATTGGGGACTTCGCTCACAGATACATCTTCAACAATAATGTCAGTAGGCATCGATTTCCCAATGGTCCGAGCATACACGAGAACTGCCTGCACATCATCATCATCGACAATAGATGAAAATGATGGTTCTTCCCCTGGGCCTCGAGGGATGCGTTGTAATAAACAGATTTTTTGACTATTGGCATCCAGGTTGAACTTACGGTAAACTAAGTTCAACATCTCATCGAACGTCATATTAGGCATTAGCACAAACCCCCTAACGTTAGTCGTCGATCCTCCAATGAGTGTACCCCTTAAATGAAACATACAATACAACGGCTCCATTCTGACCTAATACGTGATACAACGTACAAGTAAACAAAATACATTAATGAAATGAAGAATGATATGCATATGATATAAACAATCATCTCAAAAAAAATTTTACCAAGTCTAAGTGTATGCAACAACGGCTTAGCCCTAGTGGGAGGCGGTAGCGGCTAGGACGGCGCCGACCAAGGAAACTACGGAAAAGGAGTGTTCCGCGAGGCTTGGAGTGATCAAAATGGACATTTTTGAGAGAGGGGGAGGTCAAAATGGGCGGGTGGCGCAGTGGGCGGGTCGCGAGCGACAGGGCGAAATAAGCTGGGTTACGATCTTCGCGTGGGGGAAATAGGAAGTCCGATACGCGCGGTCCTTATTTAGCCCCTATATCGCATATTCAATATGCGTTATATATATTGCATGTTAAAGATGCGACACATATGTAGTTTCCGAGTAAAAAAAAACTTCAGGGATGTCGCATGTTCAACATGCGACACCTCTGTAGTTTTTAAGTAAAAAAAAGATTTCGTAGCACCTGGGTATTTAAGTAAATCCCAGGTACTACTTAGGAATTTGACTCAGAATATCAAACCACGAAAACACTATAATTTTTACGTGGAAACCCAAGCAGGTGAAAACCATGACTTGGAACCCTTTTCTAGGATATTTTCTTCACTCTCTCGGCGAAGCCTTTTTCCACTATTTCTATGATACTTTAAACCGAGGGTAGCATAACTTCACGTACAACTTGTACCTTTCATTGTTAACTCCCAACGGATGATTTTATCTCTCAGAGAGAAAGGAATCCACAACTTGATACCTATAAAAAACGCTGAACAGAAAAATAGTTAAGAAATAAACTTGAATATGCAAGATTACAAACTTTCAGCGTGGAATCTACTTGAGAGTGATGATGATCGCAATAAAGCACATAAAGCACAAACAACTTCAGTTGATAGATAACTTTAGATTGAAGAGAGCTTGAGAGTGTAGGAACGCTGAAAGAACTCGAATATCGCACAAGAACATCACTCTTTCTTTTCTTTTGAGAGTAGTCATTAGATGCATTTCTCAAACAATGAGCCATATGGTCCCGTATATAGGGTTGGCCTTAGAAGAATCATGGGTGTGTAAAAAGAGAAATCCCAACGCTCTAATTTCTAGAAAGTCATGAAATGATAGGTTATGTAACATGGATGATCAAGCTTGTAAAAATCCACCGACTAGTCGGCCATTAGTCGGTTTAGTGTAAGGAAATGCGGTCCATGCGGTCGCACATGCTTATTCGGTCACTTGACTGAAGCGTATATGCCATATGCGGCATTGGTGGACTGGGACACATTTAATTTGCCTTTGGAGTCTAGCGGCCTTGGGGTTCTACGTCTGGAATCGATGAATGAAGCTTTTCTCTTAAAATGGGTCATCTGGATATGGGGAGGAGGTGATGACCTATGTTGCAGACTCATCTGCAACATCCATGGCATCGGTATCCAGTACTTGCTACCTCAGCAGCATAATACCCAAACATTGGCATTATAGAAAGTCATCAGATCAGTGCTTCCACGCTTTCAGGAGCTTTTTCTCCCAACACTTGGCGATTGTACGACTTTTACCTTTTGGACTGATAACTGGTAGGGGGAACACTCTCCTCCAAATTCCCTCGCATGTTTGTTGTGGCCGCCAATCGTGATGCAGAGGTGATAGACTGCTGGAGTGATGGAAACTGGTTGCCCACTTTCGTTGCTGACTTCTCTAGTCAACGCCTTGAGGAGTTCTTCTTGCTTCTGAACTCCCTTCGGCAATTGATAGACCAACCTTTGGGCGCGATCACTGGGTGTGGAAGAATAATTTGTTCTCGATCAAACGGGCTTATGGTGCTGTTGATAGACCCCCCTTCAAGGACGGATACTGGAATCTGTGACTGCAATTTTCTTTGGACTCTGAAGCTGCCAAATAGGATTGGATTCTTTATGTGGTTGTTCTGGTCCAGACTGCCTGTCACTTCAGAATCTGGACTTGTTTGGGAACTCTTTATTTGAGGCAAAAGGCCGACGTAGAGAGGATCTTCTTATGCCTTTTGCTTTGATTTGGACAGTCCGATCAGCTAGAAACAACTCTATATTCTCACCACGTCGTTTCTATCCTGAAAGTGTACTCACCCATGCTAAAACTTTTCTCGAGTCTTGGCTTTTGTAAGTCATTCTGTTTTTACTTACTCTTCTTTTATTAATAAATCTGAGACGGACACCATGGCGTGTTCCCCCTCTTTTGGTTTAAAAAAACAATTACTTCAGATATTGATTAGGCCATGCACAAGCCCATGTATTTAAGAGATATGAGACTTTCTCATATCGACCTACTTATAAGCACTAAAAATGAAAGGCGGGACATGACATTTTCCCCAAAGGCGAGATGTAGCCTTGATGCGTAAGCCTCAGTTTGTGTAGTAAAATAATTACAAAAAGTATAATAAATATATTTATTGATGAAAAAATCTAATCTGTCAGACATAATATATAACATTGTAATATACGGTGAAATATGAAGATAAGAACATGAAAACGTATATGTTAAGTTAAAATATCATATAATGTGTGTCTTTTTCTAATTTCTTTTTCTCAGTGTACTTATCATGTAATTAACCCAGGGCTATTCTCCTATATAAGAGAGCCCTCGGGTACGTCTAATGCATCGACTTCGTTTCTCCCATCATGGTATCAGAGCAACGATCCTAGACCGGGGTTTCGTTATCCACCACCCAAAACCCTAACCCTAAGCCCCTCCACCCGCCGTCCCCCCCTGGCGCCCCCGCCCCAACGCCTCTCTCCCGCCGCCCCAGCGCCCAGGCGGCTCCGCCCCGCGCCCAGGGGTGTCCTCGCGCCGCTCCCAGCGATCCCGCGCCTCGCCAGATGCCGCCCCGCCTCTCCCGACGGTCTCGCGCGCCTCTCCAGGCACCCCTCCCGCCTCTCCCGACGCCCCTCCCGCCTCTCCCGGCGGTCGCGCGCCTCTCCAGGCGCCGCCCCGCCTCTCCAGGCAGTAGCGCACTGCCCTACCGCCCCTGCATCACATCTGCCGGGCACGCGTAACCCCTGAAGGCCCCGCGCAGCCCCCGAAGGGCATGCACCGCTCCTCCCAATGGCCCTAGCGACACCGTGTCGCACTCCAGCGGGTCCTTGGTGTCTTCACAGCCACTGCGGGTCTAGCCGACCTCTCCCGGAGGCACAGAACTAGGGTCGGCGCGTCAACAAGGCCTAGGGATGGTTGTATGAGTCTACACATACAACCTTCCCCTCATATGATTCTGTAGACCGCCTACTTGGTGATCTACGTCGGTCCTAGGCTCTTCATCAATCATGTCAGACAACAAGGGTGACATGTTTACATCCTCGGGTGCCTTCAAAAGCCCAGCCCCTGTAATCAAGATGGATGGGATCAACTATGAACTATGGTCTATGCAGTTCCACACCCTTATGCAGTGCCACAACAAGGAGCACATTCTGACAGAATCCTAGTCGGAGGACAAGACTGGAACAAATGCGATATGGAAGCAAGATGATGCATATGCCCGTATTTGGCTATCAGGGACACTAACTACGGAGATTGCAAATGATATTGTGAACCAACCCGCAGCTAAGGCTATGTGGGATATCCTGGCTGCGACATATGGGCAGTCCAAGAATGAGAGCAAGATTCTCCAGTTACAGTTCAACATCTTCTCTACGAAACAGAATGGGAAGCCCTTACATGCACATTTCTCTCATCTATGGGGCATGTTCGAGAGACTGCATAGCTTCATGCCGATCACTGCCAGTACGGAACAACATCAAGCTTACAGAAATGCTACGATGACTGGTGTATTTCTGTCCTCCCTTGATCCAGAGTACGATGCTGCTCGTACTCAACTTCTGACTGGCGAGTCCATTCCACCAATGGAGGAGGTATATAAGAGATTGAGTAGGATTACTACTGCATCAGCATCTACAGCCCAACCTACCCCTATAGCTATGGCTGCCACTCGTGGCAGAGGAGGAGCATCACATTTTCGAGGTCGTGGACCTCGTGGTAGAGGAGGAGGCAGACACCGTGGCCCTTGTACTCACTGCCACCGACCAGGCCACTCTGAGGAGACGCGCTTTCACAAGCATGGGTATCCAGCCTCTGCACGGTTTGCAGAGCAGACTGAGGCTACAACTGCACCTCTTCCAGATACCCGCTTTGATGATCTCGTCTCACGACTTCGTGACGTGATCATTACACCCTCGTCTTCGTCTCCATGTTCAACGGATGCTGCGGCTTCAGCCAGAGCGTCTTCTAGCTCATCAAGTACACCTTATGCACTTACCAGTACTACTTGCTCGGACCTGACAGATTGGATTATGGATTCCGGAGCCTCTCATCATATATGCGACGACAGACGACAGTTTACTACCTACAGAGCACTTGCCCCAGGACGATCTGTGGTCATTGCCAATGGGGTCCGATTACCCATTGTTGGTCAGGGGGAGATCACCCTGACATCTTCTTTGAGTCTTCAGAATGTCTTACATGCACCAGACTTTCAGATGAACCCGTTATCAATTAGCCAACTTACAAAAGATTTACATTGCCGTGCCATCTTTGACCCCTCTACTTTTGTGTTTCAGGACATACTGACTGGCAGGATGATTGTTGGTGGCCGTGAGCAGAAAGGCTTGTATAAGCTTGCTATATCATCATGTGCTGGCGCCGCTACTATTCCCTCAGGATCCATTTCTCAATTCCTTTGGCATCTTCGATTTGGCCATCTGCCTCTGCAGAAGATGTGTCATGTCTTGCCGCAGATATCTACCCGTACCGCATTGGATTGTGAAGCCTGTCAGCTTGGGAAACACCATAGGTCTTCGTTTCCAGTTCGTCCGAGTCGTCATAGTAGTCGGTCTTTCGAACTATTTCACTTTGATATTTGTGGTCCGAGTTGTGTACCCGATCTTCAGGGACATAAGTATTATATGGTTGATGTTGATGATTTTTCCAGATTATCTTGGGTCTTCTTGTTAAAACAAAAGTCTGAAGCTGGTGCTATTATTCGAAAATTTATTCTGGAAGTTAATAACATCTTCTCTACCAATATCAAAGTCATTCGGACGGATAATGCTTTAGAATTTTCAACATTATATTTGTCCGATTTCCTCAGCTCACAGGGAATTATTCATCAAACTTCGTGTAGTTACACTTCGCAATAAAATGGTGTGGCGGAACGCAAACATCGCCACCTTCTTGATGTCACTCGGACATTGTTGATCCATAGTCGTGCCCCTCATTCTTTCGGGGGATGCGGTTCTCACTGCATGCTACTTGGTGAATCGTATGCCGCCTACAGTTCTAGGAGAGAAGATCCCCTTCTTGATTGCTTTTCCCGAGAAGGACCTTTTCTCCCTTACACCTCGTGTCTTTGGGTCTTTGCGTTTGTGAATAATTGTACCCCTGGTCGTGATAAGCTCTCCCTAAGGGCTATCAAATGTGTTTTTGTTGGATACTCTCGTACTCAAAAAGGGTATCGTTGTTATGATCCAACGAGTAGGAGATACTATGTGAGTGCGGATGTCACTTTCTTTGAGTCTATCATGTATTTTTCTCCTCAGGTAACTGGTTATCCAATGACAATGCAAACGATATTGTTGTTCCTCCACCTCCATCTATCACATCAGCCGAACCAGAATGTCTAACTCTACCGCCACCACCGCCTCCACCACCACCACCACCACCTCAGTCGAAATTTTTACCCATTGTTTACACTCGCAGGTCTTCTACTAGCACTTCTGCTCATCAACCATCCACATCTTCTAGCACGTCTAAGGTATGTCATGAAAACACTACTTCTACTGATGGCACTGGAATTTTACAGGACGACTCTGCTGTAGAGGACACTGAGGAGGGCGATTTGGATATTCCTATTGCCCTGAGGAAGCCACGTCATCACTGTGCCAAATACCCACTTGCGGCACATATCTCTTTGGATCATCTTTCAGATGAGTACAAGAAGTTTGTTGTTGGTCTTTCCGTGGTTACTATACCCAGAAGATATATGGAGGCACTACATGATAGCAGGTGGCGTCAGGAAATGGAAGAAGAAATGACAGCCTTAACAGCTCGCGGGACGTGGTCTATTGTCCCTCCTCCACATGGTGCTTCGATAGTAAGCTGCAAATGGATATTTTCTATTAAGCATAATGAGGATGGGAGTGTGGATCGCTACAAGACGAGGTTGGTGGCCTGTGGCTTCACCCAGACATATGGGGTGGATTATCAAGACACGTTCTCTCCAGTAGCGAGACACTCGACGCTTCGGATTTTACTAGCAGTTGCTGTTTCACGTGATTAGCCGTTATTTCAGCTTGATGCGAAGAATGAATTTCTATACGGGGACCTTCACGAGGAAGTTTACATGCAGCAACCACCTGGGTTTACTGCTGAGGGGGATTCACAGAAGGTATGCAGGCTACATAAGGCCATATATGGACTAAAGCAGAGTCCTAGAGCTTGGTATCAAAAGCTGTCAGAATTGATTGAGCAACATGGATTTAAGAGGTCCACTGCGGACCACTCTCTATTTGTTCAGAAGACACAACGAGGTACGGTTGCCATTCTTGTCTATGTAGATAACATTATTGTAACAGGAGATGATGCTCAAGGCATTCAGGTAGCCAAGAAGTTCCTAGGTAAAGAGTTTGTGACCAAGGATCTTGGCACCCTTCGTTACTTCTTGGGGTTAGAATTTGTCAGGAATCATTGGGGTCTAGTGATGACCTAGAGGGAGTTTGTCATGGATCTCCTTTCTGAGACGGGTATGACTGGGTGCAAGCCAGCTATGACGCCTATGGATCCAAATGTGAAATTGTATGATGATGACACTGAAGAAGTTGATAGCAGGAGGTACAAGGAACTTGTGGGGAAGCTCCTATATATGACTATCACCAGGCCAGATATTATGTTTGCAGTAAGCAAGGTTAGCCAATTTATGGAGTGTCCCAAAAAGACCCATATGGATGCTATCTATATGATCTTGAGATATCTGAAGAACTCACCTGGTTCAGGACTCCTATTCAGTAGGGGAAGTTCATTGGAGGTAACAGCGTGTGCAGATGCTGACTATGCAGGATGTCCCATGGACAGGAAGTCTACTTCAGGGTTTGCTGTTTTTGTTGGTCACTCACTTATCTCATGGAAAAGCAAGAAGCAGACTGTAGTTGCCAGATCAAGTGCAGAATCTAAATACAGAGCCATGGCCCAAGGGAGTACAGAGATGATGTGGGTTAGATCGGTGTTGACTGATCTTTCCATAGATGTTCCTCTTCCTATGCAGCTATTATGTGATAATCAAGTCGCATTATTCATTGCAAATAATCCAGCTTTCTACGAACGAAGCATATGGAGGTGGATTGTCATTACACTCGAGATCTGATCCAGAAGGGACTCATATCTACATCTCACATGTCCATAGGAGATCAGACAACAGATATCTTCCCCAAGGCTCTAGCACGAAGTCCGTTTCAGATGTGTTGGTCCAAGCTGAGCATGATAGATATATATGCTCCAGCTTGAGGGGGAGTGTTAAGTTAAAATATCATATAATGTGTGTCTTTTTCTAATTTCTTTTTCTCAGTGTACTTATCATGTAATTAACCCATGGCTATTCTCCTATATAAGAGAGCCCTCGGGTACGTCTAATGCATCGACTTCGTTTCTCCCATCAGTATATATGTCAATTCCATAAACCGTTCTATTAAATTTTTACCCAATCAAAAAGGAAAGGGATTTTTACCCGGCAGACCCTATAATCTTTGTCAATTACCTCTACGACCTTTGAAACATCGATATTCCTCTCTCATCCCCGTAAACTTGCTAACCCTTACCCTACAGACCTTGTAGTTAACCCCCATCCATTTACCCGTTAAAACTTATCGAATTCCGTTATGTTCTTTTACATTATACCCATTTTGTTTATCAAATTTACATTTGATGCCATTCCCCGTCTCCCTCCTCCTGTTTCCCACCCCCCTCGCCTACGGCCCTCGCCCTCCCCGCCGTTCGCCTCCCGCCCCCCGCCACCTCGCCCTCCGCCCCTCGCCCTCCCATACTCCGCCCCATGCGCCCCCTGCCCTCCGCCCCCTGCCCTAGCCCCCTCCGCCCTTGTGCCCTCCCACCCTCCGCCCCTCGCCCTCCCACACTCCGCCCCATGCGCCCCCTGCCCTAGACCCCTTCGCCCTTGTGCCCTCCCGCCCTCCGCCGCTGTGCTCCTCTCCTATGCCGGTGACAATGACCACTAGGCCCGTCTCATCGTCGAGGAAGATGACGTCGTGCCACCGCTCATCCGTCTCCTCAAGGAAGGCATCGTGAAGGGGCAGGAGAGCGCTACCGCGACGATCACAGCACTCGCCAGGGACAGGGAGAGCGTCGAGGCAATCATGAAGCTCGATGTGTGCTCCGCCTTTACGAAGGCGCTCAAGGAGGCTCCAATGAAGGTGCTGGCAATGGCCACAGAGACGATGGTGGACGTCATCGAGAAATGGCCACAATGCCGGGAACTCTTCTTGCTACCACAGAGCAGCATCGTGTGACTCCTCATCGGGCACCTCTCGATCGAGACCATTCCCGAGCACAGCAAGTATGCCGTCCCGTCTCGTGTCAATCTGATGCATTCTGTTGCGGCCGCTGTACATAACACGATGGCGGAAGCTATGAGGCCCGAAGTGCCAGGTGCAACTCGTGCGAGAGAGATGGAAGAGCCGCTAACAAAGGCTAAGATGAAGGCGATGGCTGTGAAGGCCCTGTGGAAGCTTGCACGAGGCAATTCCTCGATCTGCAAGACAATTGCAGAGTCGCGAGCGCTCCTCTGCTTTGCGGTGCTCCTCGAGAAGGGCCCTGGTGAGGTCCGTGAAGGCGGCAGACCCGAATTGAGACGTAGCGCATTCAAGCCGACTGCCCCTGTGGCAAAGGCCATCGTGGACCAGCTGATACGGATCGTGGAGGAGGAGAGGGACCTGAAGCTCCTCGTCCCCATCGTCCTCATGAAGAAGGAAGGAGAGAGAGTGGAAGAGGAAGGGGGGGAAGAGAAGAAGAAAGGAGGGAGAGTGGAAGAAAACCTACCATTGGATTTGTTAGAGTTAGATTAACTCAACTTAAACCCAAGCTAGTTAACTCAAAAAGTCTCAAATTAACGACAAGGTCTATAGGGTAAGACGGAGCAAGTTTACGGGGTCGAAGGAGGAATATCGATGTTTCAAAGGTCGTAGAGGTAATTGACAAAGATTATAGGGTCTGTTGGGTAAAAATCCCAAAAGGAAATTAATTGCTATAACTATCACTAAAATATTTATCAACGAGTGAGTCATTGGCAATAGTTTTCATTAAAGATATTCGAGATGTTGATATGAATCATATGATTTGAATCCTCGCTATATATTCTGTTGAACCCATTCGTAGAACGATGCGATGTCCCCCTGTGCCACCATACCCTACCATATGTTTATTGGTGTAATATTAAGAGTTCAATGAAATAATTGGAATGTTGATGGTAAATATGAACATGAAAGAGAACAAATTTAAGCATTCATCTTGCAAAAATATATCCTCAACAACTAGGTCTTTATAAACATTTGAAACTACCAATAGGAACAATTATTTTCTTTAAAAAATGCCTGGTAAATCCCTAACGCCTCAGGTACCGCCTCACCGCCTTGCTTGGCCTCGACCGCATCTGGCATCCGAGGCGCTCGCCTCAGCCAAGGGTTCCACGGAAGTTGCCTCGACCTCGAGGCTCTTTTGCTCTATCTCGTTTTTCCTCGAGCGCCTTTGCGCCTCGAGGCGTGTTTTTTAAAACCATGCTCATATGCAAGCAAACATCGCGTTAACATGTATTAAGAGGTAATGCTTATTTTGCCTCTTTTTAATGTTGCTGATGAATTTATTATCCCATTGGCATTGAAGCAAGCATCATGTTAGCACGATAATGCATTTTAATGAAAGTCCTCTTCCCCTCATATTACTACTATTGTATTTGTATTTTCTGCTTGTTGGAGAATGGTTGATGTGCTATCAACCACCACATATGCATGTGAAGAAGAAGACATGATACAAGGGTGGTTGGTCACCTCTTACGACTATTAGAGTAGAAAAATCACCAAGAAAAACAAGTACATCTCTTTTCGTTCCCTTGCTATCTTCGTTTGTCTCTCTCCGCTCTCAATGTTATGCCTTTTGTTATGGTGAATGATTCCACCCATCCTCTTTTTTTAGAGGCTTAAATACAATCTTAGATTGATTGTAACAATTACTCTCAATCACTCAAGATCCTAACGAGCCTTGATTAAATTTAATCAATTTCCTTCGAGGGTTATTTGTAATCCAACTTTTATTTATTAGGATTGTACTCTTCCAAAAAGGGAAAAATCCTATTTTAATATTCTCCTCCTTGAGTTGGAAGTTCATGATCTTGATTATATGATCTAAATTCTGCATTGGACCATCCTTGTCATTCATAAATTTCTGTTGCAAGAATTCACGGCCTCTGTATGTTATGCAACTGTGTGTGGATGCCCTCGTTATGCCTCCTCTTGAGCATGTCTACACATCTCATGTTGTGCCTTTTGACATGATATTGCACATCTCTCATGTCCTTTGGTAGAGTTAACCAGCCCACATTTCTTTTTATACACTCTTGCGATAGCGATGTTGACAACATGTTGCTCTTTCCTTGTATTGCTTGTACAACAGCAACAAAGCCTTTTTCTACGTTAAGTAGGGTCTGCTACATGGATTCTTTGCCTCCATTGAGATCTATCTCGGGTCATTCTCGAGCTTAGATCCAAAAAACTAGGATCCCTTCGTATAGTCTCATTCCAGCACCTCTTGGGCCTTCCTCGCCCTCTCTTAGCCGGCTCAACATCCCACAACTCGCATCTCCTAACCTGTGCATCAGCTGACCTCCTTTGCAAATGACCGAACCACCTTAAGTGACTTTCCCGCATCTTATCCTCGATCGGAGCTACACCAACTTTCATTCTGATTGCATCCCCGATATTTACGTGTGTCCACACATCCACTTTAGCATTTTCATTTCTGCTATTGCCATTCTCTGCGCATGTCTATGGTTCACAGGCCAACATTCAGATCCATAGAGCATAGCAGGTCTGCACCTTGCTTGTCTTGGAAAAAAATTGGAGCTTCATCACTTGTCACAACCATTCCCTTGAGTTTGTACACCTTGTTTGACATCCTTTTCTCTTTGCGTCACCACACATGCTTCTGATCTGCATGGTCCATTGTAATTGTCAGATTTATGATCTCGTGCAACCAATCCCTATCGATTACACTGCTGTTATGCCTCATTGCTCGAGTCAGTTGCGATGACAGAGATCGATTGCATGAGGTCACAAATCTTCTTCAAGGATTTGATCAAATCAGATTTGACCAAATCTAATTAATCTTCTTCAAGGATGGGATGCTAAGTGTCCGTCTCTGCCAAGGTTCATGGAAAGACCAAGTTGAGAATATATCGTCAAATAAGATGTTTAGATGCTATGGTTCGCAAGAAAATTGATGAGCTTGGTTTATATAAAGAGGATAGTTAGCTTATCTGGCAGCAAAATCAATATGGAATGCAAAATTAAATGCTTGTCTCTTGGATATTGCCAACTGCTATAGAATTGGTTTTACAGACCATGAATGTGCAACAGTGGATAATTTGTATAGGTGATTTGAATTTTTCTTATGTCGTGCCAGTTTCTGTAAAGAGATGTGCTGGTATGTCAAATTCAGGTCTGGATCCAGTAGGCATGATGAAAGCAATAGGCATTAATACTCATGCTTTCCATGTGTTGCAGCTCTGAGGCAACAAGGACGAGAGCTAAGAAGCTAGCTAATGAAATTGGTTCTTGGCACCTTGATGTTCATATTGATAGCATCATTTCAGCTTTGCTGTCTTTGTTCCAAATGCTTACTGGAAAGCGCCCTCGCTACAAAGTAAGTAGTTTCTTCTGGTTTATGTTTCTCATACTTAACTCGAATAGTGATTGAACTTTGTATAATGGCATGTAACTGGGCATAGGTTAATTTCCTCTTGTTTTGCATCTTTTGATATTGGTAGCAAAGTTAGCTTGATCAAAAGTTGTGCTTCCTGCATCTTACCACCATACAGCTTTTTTGACTAGTGCTGATAAATACATCGTTGTGAACCCTGAGGAGTTTGTCTTCAGCTGTTAATAGAGAAGTGCTCTATTGCTTGCCAATCTGGATTCGAATAGTTGGAAGAGACAGGGGCCTTAGATTGGCAACTGTCTTCTAGTAGATACATTTGCCATTTTTCTTGCAAGGAAAAAACATATTCTTCTTTGTTGCATCAACACTGCCTTTACAGTGCTTTGTGGTTGGGACATATTTTACTTTGTACATAGTGCACCCTTTTCACGTTGGTATCCCGATGACCTGTTAATCTAGCCATTTATTTAAAAATTTAACTAGAATACGCTGATTTGCTATATAACTTCGATTTGATTTTCTCTGGAAACTGATTTATTACTTATCAGCGCATTCATTTCATTATCTTTTTGTCATGGTTGCAATATTTTCACTTGATAGTCCTTTATGTAGATCGATGGTGGGACCAATGCTGAAAATCTGGGGCTTCAGAATATTCAAGCACGAGTCAGAATGGTTCTGGCTTTCATGCTAGCATCACTTATGCCTTGGGTCCAGAATAAATCTGGTTTTTTTCTTGTGCTAGGGAGTTCAAATGTCGATGAAGCATTGCGTGGGTACTTGACCAAGGTGATCCATCATTTAATTCGCTAGAAATAATGATGCTTATGTTGGTTTTCCTACTGGGTTAGATATTTGCAATGTACAATTATTTTCTTATTTTCTTAAAATGATTTGCTCATTTAGTTTTTTTCCTAAAATAGACTGTTCATTTAAAATGTACCATTTTTCCGGAATGGACCTCTACCCGGGTTGGTTACATTTTCATTTTTTTATGGGAGGGGGTCAGATGCTTCGATAGTTTAATTCTGGCAAATTCATCAATCTTGCGGTTTTGATATTTCTATTTTTTTGTTTGTTAACAAGGTTATTATTGTAAATATGAACCATCTTTGAATGTTTCTGTTTTCTTTTTTCCAGTATGACTGTAGTTCAGCAGACATAAATCCTATCGGAAGTGTAAGTAAGCAGGACCTTCGCAAGTTTCTACGTTGGGCAGCTATTCACCTTGGTTATCCTTCTTTAGCAGAAGTTGAAGCAGCACCTCCCACTGCTGAGCTGGAGCCAATCCGTGCCAATTACAACCAGGTATGTTCTTTTTTTTGTGATCTCATCTTCATTTCTATATTTCCTTGTCCACTTGGATTCTTCCTCCTTTGACGAGCGTTATAGCATTGACTGAAAGAAGTAAAATTTCCTTGAAAAGTGAACGAGAATTGACAAGAAAGTATTTCCTCAAAAAAGTTAAGAAGTTTATCGGGGTTCTCTTAGAATGATCCATGACAAACATCTGTTTCCTATATATCCTAATTAATTTCATTGGAAGGTCAAGTACGGCAACTAGAGTTTTGCTATCACCAAATAAGTTTAATGAAGAAAAAAATTTAAATCTTTGGGAATTGTTGGTTAATGATTCGTTATGCACTTTTTATGTTTTGTTAGGTCACTTTTTGTGTGGTTGTGATGAGAGGGAGTAATTTAGTCTGTCTTGAATTTTAATTTGCTTAACATATTGCCTACATAAAGGTTGTCCGAACTACTTGAAACTCACCAGCAACAACATAAGTAGAATTCTTAACAAACTCTTCAACCACAAACTTCTTGTGTCGTATAAAATTATTTTCTTCTGTAGAAGTTTAGGAATGTGGTATGCGTATGTATTCAGACATATCACCACATAGTGAATAAGCAGAATGAGGGGTATATGAGGGTTGTATGCACTTGTATGCAAATTTTTAATGTTTAATGTATAAATAAATAAATAGCTATAGATATTTACGACTTAAAAAATTTATGCAATAAAAGTGATTCACACACTTTCATGTAGAGCTTAAAACAGTCTATATTGATAACAAAATTAGCATATGATAATTCTATAGCTAATATCATGGTTGCAGAAGTCGGCAGTCAGTACTCGGTCGGTAGGGTCACTGACTAAGGATTAATCGGCAGTCGGGAGAGTAATCGGATTTAGTCGGTTTTGAATTTTTTAAATATTTTAATTTATATAATTCAATTTTTTCAGCATATACTCTTATTAATACTCATATATCTAGTAGTTTTAAATTTTTAAGAGCTTAAAAATATATAGCAAGAGAAGAAAAAATGAAGCAAGTTAAGAGTAAAATGTTTGGTACATAGTCAACAAGCTCACAATTTAATCAATCAACAAACACAAATCTAACTAAACTCACAATTTGAACTTCCTAATTAACTAGCAAAATCACAAGCAAAAAACATTAGAAGTATGTTCCTAATTAACTAACATATGTTAACAATTAACTAAGATTAACTTAAATATGTTAACAAAAAACATTAACTAAAAAATATGTTAACAATTAACTAACATTTGTTAATGTTCCTAATTAACTAACAAATAAACTAAGACTAACTAAAATTAACAAAAAAAACATTAGAAGTATTTTTCCTTCTCATGTCTCCTAATTAACTAACATATTTCTAACTAACATTAGAAATGCACGGGCATATGTTCACAAAGATTTAGAGAATAATAAACATGACTCATGAGCAAGCAACCAAGCAAAAGACAACTAAGCAACAATGCAATGCAACATACACATCATAGATAACCTAATAACTAACATTTTTTAACAAAGCAAACAAGATAGACTAAACATTTTTTAACAACTAAGCATCATACACTAAGCAACCAAGCAAAGATAACCTAAAAACTAACTTTTTTTAACAAAAGATGCAAATTAGCAAGATAGACTAGGCATTGGCAACTAAAATCAAATGATAAATCAAGAAAAAAAAGGAAAAATTTTTTTTCTCAAAACCCTAACCAGACGGAGTCGCTGCAGGCAGCTCACAAACACGGAGGAGGAGGCGGCGAGGCATCGAGACGGGCGATGGTGGAGGTTCAGCTCCAACGGAGTCGCCGCACGCGACTCACCAACGCGGAGGAGGAGGCGGCGAGGAGGCGAGCCGGCGGAGGTCTGGGAAACACGAAGGGCGGAGTCGAGTGGGGTTTTGAGGTTCTGTTTCGCAGAACCTCAAATCCCGACTACCGCATGTTATTCGGGTTCGGGTATTTGGGTGCATTCTTTCAAAGAAAGCTATGTCAAAATCGGCCGATTAGTCGGCCGACTAAGCCGCTTAGTCGCCCGCTTAGTCGGGTCGACCCGACTATAGGCCGATTTGGCCCAGTCGAGTCGGCTACCCCCCGACTCGACTAGTCGGGCCGACTAGTCGGCCTAGTCGGTCGACTTTTACAACACTGGCTAATATATAAGTACGGAATACCAAAAAATGACAAATAATCCTAAACTAATTATCGTTTGTACTCAAAATAATTATATCTATGAATATATGTAACTAAGTATTGGTTGCATGTACATAATTTTTGATATGGCTATACTAAAAATTTAGAGAATAAAAACCTGTATATTAAAAAACTGTATCAACACTTTTTTTCTGTTTAAATAAATTGTAACAATATAAACATTCCTTCCAACGTATGCACTTATTTGATTTTAAAGTGGTTACTGTACATGAAGTTATACCTGTAAAATGTGATGTATAGGTGGGAAGAACACAAATAAGTTGTCAATGGTGTATCTTAACGAAATGTCTTGAACGTGTGAGGAGTAATAGGATAATAGTAATTTTAGTAGGAGGATGGGAGATAAGAGGTAAAGACAAAAGACTAAGGTGCAATTGCAATAGTTTAAAAAAAGTAGAGAGAGTATGTAAGAAGATGGGTAATTGCCCAATTACCTTGCTCTCTTGTTTACTCCCACATCATCTATAAGTGGGACCCTGATTAGTCTGTGGGGCTATATAAGAAGCTCCACACCCCCTCTATTCATGGAGAGACTTACAGTAGAATATCCAAGCCTCAGAGGCTTCTCCCTTGGTTCAACATGCTCCTTACAGAGTAAGGTTTCATGTAAATACTGTGCATTCATATTTCTTTTTTTATATTCTTGTTCTGATTTCGCTTCCTCATTATTTATTTCAACATGAAGAATAGCTATGTCGCTTGGACCCGGAGAGGCGTTGGGCGATTATAGCTGCTGCGTCGCTTGGAGGTACTCAGGTTGGTGATACCTAGAGTGAGGGCATCGCGATTGCATCGCCATGGATCTTTCGAGTAGCAGACAGTTAAAATAATTTTTTTTATTTTATATATTTTATTTTTTTCTCTCATTTTAAAGTCCCTCATAATCGCACGTCGAGCCTCCGATTTCGACGCGCAATGGCTCGTTTTGATCGTCTCTAAATGACGATTAATTTGAGTATAATATTGGTATACTTTCGGTCGGGTTTGGATGTCCGAAATTTTCGAGGTACGGTTTCGATTTCGGATTAAATTTTGTGGTTTAAAAATACCAAACGACCCCCGATTGACGAACGATCAATTCTGTTGGTCTTGTATTGTCGAATCGGATCTATTAATGGTCTCGATTCGTTTTGCGGTTTCCGAATTTGCGTCGCGGCTTTTCACGGCGCGCATTACGAAGCGACCGATTTTTGGTCGATTTTGCCCGGACGACTTTTGATTCATGATTACTTGGTCGTTTTAGGTTGTTTAGTATAGACCGACAACATTTTTGGTATCAGAGCCGTGGTACCCCGATACGCACATTCGCGGTATTACAATTCCGATCGCATTAAGTTCTCGGATAGCGACAGTCTTCCGACTTGTCGTGAGTCTGAGAAGGGAAACAAGACATTCGAATTAAATTGAAAGTTTTGTTTTAAAATTTTAAGTTCTGTTTCAAAGTTTAAAGTTCTGTTTTTTTTTTAAAAAAAATCTGAATTCTGGAAAAGTATTATTTTCCCCCAGTCTATGATTTCAAGTAGCAATAAAACAACATTATACTATAGTAGAACATTTGGGTACTGAATATTCAAGTTTATGACCTGGAAAGTTAATCGACTACATTTAAATTTTAATATATGGAATTTTAGTTCATTATGAATAACTCAAAACCTACAAAATTGAATCTGCTACATATAAATCTCTATATAAGTAAATTTGGTTCATTATAAATAACTCAGGGCCTGGAAATTTTATTCTGTTATAATTAAAATTCAGACATATGATACACGTATGATGCATGCTTCATGTATAATAATCTCAGGATTTGAAATATTAATCTAATACATCAAATTATCATGCATTTCAAATTGAAAGATATATGAATGATGGAGTTTTAAGTGCTTAATATTCTTGTTTTCTTAACATGATAAGTTCAAGACTTGACTTTCTAAAGCTGTCTTACTTGTTAATTGAAATAAGAATATAAAAAAAATTAGCCACTGGTGTCTATTGTCAACAGCTGTACATATGTATATAAATTACGATCACAGTAGGTGGATGTCTTAAGTTGTTTTGTGCCATTGAACGAAAGAATGGAAGCAATCGGATACTTATAATTATAGCTCATACTGCTGCATTTTGCCTTTGGATGGTGTTACGTCTCCTACTATATTCTAGAGCTCATTCGAATTATCTATAATGTTACAATTCGAACAATCCTCCCTTGGTTGATATTGTTTTGTTATATGCATATGGAAATCATCTCAAACTCCATAATTTCAAGCAAATAGAAACTAATTGAATAAATAACATGCATATTATAGATTCTTCATCTGAACAGATTCCTATTAAGATCGAAGTGACCAAGGGAGTTAGAATCCATTGGAAGATTGTTAAAGGAATAATCCCTCTTCTATGCTAAATGCAATAAAGTATAAGTATGAATGAGATAGCATCATTAGTTGGGGGTATTTTTTAAAAACTTATGATTCAGATAGTTAGTACATATGAATCAGTGAGATCAATAAAATCATTGGCCAAAAGATCTAGACCAGTATAAACAATCACATCATAGATCAAAGAGAGTTGTTTAGTCAAGAGAGCAAAGACAAGATGGTGAATCCATGATGACTTACATTTAATAATGCCGGTCATGGTAACCTTTATACCTGACCGTGCGAGGGCGCGGTGACCCTCAACTGGGCGGAGGAAAGGAAGCCCAGTTAGGGCAGCGACCGCTTAATGCACGGGTCTAGGATCCCAGTCTTCTTCACGGTTTTTACGCGAGCTCACAGTGTTTTTACGCCTCGTTAGGATCCTGACTTTAGACCAGTTCCGTTGACCCTGTTTTTAGGATACCCAGGCGGGGGATCCTTGGTTTTCAGTTTTACGTACGAGCTCGTTCGCCTGTACTAGTCAGGCAGGTTTCTAGAGCGACTTTTCTAATCCTGGAGAGATCCATTTACCCATCTTCCATACATGTGACGCATATAACAAATACTCCAACACTCCCCCTCAAGCTGGAGCATGCAATGCTCAGCTTGGACAAACAGAAAGAAACTCAACTCACAATACATGACACTACAAACAATATCAACTCAACGCACACAACTGTCGGCTGCTGTCGAGGATGTTGCTTCTCATGCCGTGCATGTGAGGAGGACGAATGGATGGAGTGTGAGTCAATTGAATCTCCTCGTCGGAGAGCATGTGCTCTGACCTGTGCCTGTTAGAGTCACTGCAACTGGAAATTAGTCTCCTCGTCGGAGAACTTTAGCCCGCCACAATATGTGCACAACTGCTCCATCTCTGAAAAGGGCCAAACTGAAAGGCCGTGGAGTGCAATCCTCGTCGCAGTCCACGGTCGTTGGAGAATGGAGTCTGAAGAAGTAGTCTCCTCATTGGAGAACTGGGTCTCTCCCATCTGGATCAGAGAATGGTCCTCTACTCTGGAGTCCATATGAAACCACATGAAAACCCTTGCCAATATGGCATAGGGAATGATCCTCTACTCTGGAGTCCCTATGGCTCGCATGAAAAATTCTGGCCGACAAAAACAAGAAGAATGATGGGGACCACTACAAACGATGGCAAACATGTGCTCATCTGAAAAGATTGCATACATGTGCGTGTCTGAAATTGGAGACTCGGAAACATCTGACGTCGAGTTTGAATATCTACTGTAGAGTTTAAACAATCCGACTGGTCTGACGAATCTGAATCTGATCTCTGAATCTGGAACAAGACATGTGACTCTACACAATACTCCCCTTTCTCCCATACTTATCGGAAAACATGGACATCGACCAAGTTAGGAGAAGACAAAGAAATTGGGGGAAATAAAGCACGAAACCAATAAGACAATAAAATGTGGAAAACAATACCAAATAAGCCGTCACATTCTTCTTGGCTTTTCTTGCAATTTTCTTTCTTTCTCGGCTATTTCCATTTTTTATTATAGCCGTGCACATTTTTTTATCGGCTTTTCAAAACTTTTTTTTTGTAAATTTGCGTACAGTTTTTTCTTTGTACGTGCCTTCTTTTTTTAAGCAAATACCATCTCTTTTTTTGAAAATTGCACCACCCTTCCTCTTTTTTCTTTTTGTTTTCCTTCTTTTCTTTAACAAATCACGACCCACTTGGACCCTCAAACAAATAACCATTTTTTAAAATACATGTTGCCCCCCCTTTAGGGTTCCCATCGTTGGAACCCACAAGATCTGGGGATGCGCACGAGGGCGACGATGGGCTGCGCTGCTTGGTGCGCATCGAAGGAAGGTCTGGCCGCCTGGAGTGTTTGGTTGATGCGCTCCCGCACCAAGAGGGCTTCATACGGCTAAGGTGCGATGGAGATGGGGCCTCGTCGCCTGGGGTAGGAGAGGAGAACAGGACGCTGGAGGAAATCGCCGCTGACTGGAAGACTCCCAGATCGGGAGCTCGCGCGCGCCATCCAGGAGAAGTCACAGGTGCTACGTTATCGATGGGGCTCTATTTAGATCTAGTGCTGCCTTGGAGAGGGAGGCGGGGCTGGGGCTAGGGCAGGGATATCAGGAGGGCATGGTGGTGCTGCTGCACCGCACGAGGAGGCGCCTCTGCTTGGAGGCACGAAGGTGACCAGGAGATGCGAGGCGGAGACACTGCTGATATCGCCTGGGTCGGGTGTTCTTGGGAGCCCTGATGCAGGAAGTTCGCACGCGCGCGGAGGTGGGCTCGCGCGTGATGGGGCTCGCCGCTCGTACAGCTCCTGCTGTTGGATCGTGCACTTGGATGAGATCGTGGTCGAGGAAGGAGTCTAATTCCTCCAAAGATATTTTGCTGGACATGACCTTGCTTATGGTGTCGCTGCTGGAAGAGATCTTCTCATGACGTGGTGCCGTCTGCACCATATCGAGCATCGGTTGCTGGGCCTTATCGCCAGATCGCTAGGGTGGAGAACTAGGGTTTCGAAAACCCTACTTGATAACATTGCCTTTAAAAAAATCCAGAAATTAGGGTTTCGAAAACCCATATAGAAAATGATCTGTCGACCTTTTACAATCTCAAACACAATATCCTTCAAGATCAAAACTCCAAAATCGAACTTGAACAATCCCTCATATAATAATTTTCATCGAAATCGAATCTGGAAAGAAAAATAGAAAATACATCCTCGAAAATCGAACCCGCTCTGATACCATATTAGAAAATAGCGAATGCGAAAACATAATGATAAACAGAGCACAAGAACAGAAAGATAAAACATGGAACACCATGATTTAACGTGGAACCCGCTCCTTCTACTCCCTAAGGAGCGGGATGAAACCACGGGAGAATGCCTCAGAGGCTGATAGTCTATTGAACTTTCTCATCTGACTACAGGGGTGTGGGGGTCTATATATAGCTCCCACTGAGTCTCCACATCTCCAAACTGATAGATGTGTGACTAAACAACTGGATGGAGTAAATGGATCCTGGAGAGATCCATTTGTCCATCTTCCATACATGTGACACATATAACAAAGAGTTCAACAACATGATGAAACCACAAGAGAAGGATTTTAATGGTCGGATATTCTATTGTAACTCTCTCCATGAATACAAGGTGTATGGGGCCATTGTTTGGAAAGGCACGCCTCGAGGCGCAAGAGTGCACGAGGCGAGGCGGAGCCAAAGGGTCTCAAGGCAATCACCTCGGACCCCATGGCTCGAGACCCCGGTACTGGTGGGGTATGGTGGCACGAGAGAGGGGGCATCGAACAATACTTCACATGGGTTCAACAAAACATACAATTAGGATTCAAGGTATATCAACATCTCGAATACTCTAATGACAACTATAGACAATGATCACCTCTTTGATAATTAATTTAGTGCCATCTTTATAATTTTAGATACTCTAATGACAATCGGAGCCAATGACTCCCTCTTTGATTTAGTGAAAATTTAGTAAAAAGCTATAAAGATTTGTATATCTCTTTTTGGGTGTTCCTATCTCTATAGTTTCATCATATATTATACTGCTAAATAGTATATGGCAGTTAGATAATATATAATTTCATTAATATATATATATATATTATTGTAATTTTACAGGTAGTTTCCTCTCTAAACTGAGGCTTATGCCTCAACTGCCTCGAGGCTATGCCTCGCTTCACTTCCAGAGAAAACACCTCGTTTTGCTATTCGGTTTTCGAACCTTGTGTAGGGCTTCTTATATAGCCCTATAGAAAGATCGCCGTCACACTCATAGATGATGTGAGACTAAACAAGAGAGCAAGGTAATTGAATCTTGGAGATATCCAATTACCCATCTTATTACATACTCTAATAGAGGGGGAAAATGCCACAAAAAGTATGTGGTTTTGTGTGGTTTATATTTTCTAAAATTTAAAATGATTGGAAATTTATTGTTAATGTTTTTTTGGATAAAAAGAAAATTTCAAGGTCCTACGGTTATGTAAGATAAATTGCGATAAGAAAATTATGTAAACATTGCTTGCATGTAAGTAAAATAATAATAAAATAAATATTAAAGTCTAAGTATTATATCAACTCTATCTAGAAAGTGATTTGAGTATGCATTATGTGCGGTCGAATATGCAACCATGTTGATTGAATATGCGGTGTAATATGCAACTATACTACATTGCATGGACAATACGATCTGACCTACCTACCGCATAAGCATATGCGGTTCATGTGTGGGCATTCTTGAACATTGGTCCTTAGCATAAAGTTTTTATCAAGCAATGAAGGAAGCTACCCCTTTTTTTAGCAGTTTTAGTCTAGGTCCTCAAATGGAAGAGTTACCATAAAGATGTTAATAATGAGATATTCAATTATCATATTCTTGCTCAGCTGGACATTCCTTGGCTCGAAAATCCTAACGATAGCCATCGAAGTTGCTTGAGTATCCTTGTTGTCCTAGATGGTTGTTTCCCTCCTTGTGGAATACGACCCGTTATGTCAACAAAATAGCCCACATAATGACTATATATTTCACTTTTGTTCCGTCATTGGTTTAAGTTGAGCGAAAATGAGAGAGGCCTAAAAGTTCTCAAGCGATGAAAGGTGAGATGAATCACTCTTGTCATCTTAGCTCTCTAGCCCAGTCCAATAATAAAAATTGATGCTCCAACTCCTCCAGATTATCACTACATAGATGGCAATCTACGCCAGTATTAGGGGTGAACTTTGCCCTGTAAACATTGGTCATGAATCTCATCCATCTTAGAACCCGAAGAAAAATCTATATCTTCATGTCATCATCAGATTCATTCTTTGATGGGCCTCCATTAGTGGCCCATCCCATCATTTTTTTTAAAAAGTCACCTTTATACTCTAAATTAGCTTGCAGTCACGCTGCAGATTGCATGTGTCAATACAGTAGGATATAAAATAGCCTTGTAGGTTTTCTTCCCCTGAGAATTTGCCATCTCACCAAATCCAATGATCTTTGCATTCAGAGAGGCCTGCAATGTAGTTAAGATCCTCTATTAGCTACAAAAACTCTAGCAGCTGCTGCTCAAAGAATGTCGTGTGGAACGTGAGGAACCATGTCAGACCAAACCTCAGATACCGAATTTCTTGATATGAAGCTAAAGTGAATAATCTCGGGAAGGTTCAGGAAAGTGGTATGCATATGAGTTTGGACTGGTCTCTGTATAGCGACTGAGCGATTATGCGGGGTATATAAAGTTCTATGAGGTTTTCTAATTTTTTATTTAAAATAAATAAATAGATACAAAAGTGATTACAATGGAACTAAATTTATGTATAATTGTGGTCCAACAGAAGGTCTAAGAAAAATAACTTTCATATAGAGCTCAAAACAATCTCTATCAATCAAATATCGGTACTTTAATAGAAAAGTTAGCATACATAATAATTGAAAATAATCACCAAAAATATATTTGAATGAAAATCAAAACTTTACATAAATAACATTAGTAATGTACTAATTAAAATAACATAAGAAAATGGAAATGTTTAAGTGACAATATTCTAACTGGTTAACTCTAATATGTGGAAAATAGACTTGTAACTATGTATGTCTACTAAAATTCATGATATGATGATATGATATACTTCTTAATGTTAAATTAAGTGGATTGACTTTTATTGCAACTTGTATACTAATATATGTGAATATATATTGCAAGGCCTTAAATGTCGATTTCGGTCACCATTTCAGTATCGATCAAAACAGAATTTCGATGGAATTTTGGTGGAATTTCGACCGAAATTTCGGTCATTTCGGTGATTTTTTGTACTAGGACCCCCATATTTCGGTCATTTCGGTCGAATTCCGATTTCGAATGGATATCGATATTCGACAAAAATTCGACCGAATTTTGCTGAAATTTGAGGCCCTGATATATTGTATAAATGCCTATGTTGTTGAATTATGATGTCATTTATCTCTGTTGTTATATTTATTATTGGTTCTCCATCAAAAGTACCAAACTTTATGTAAACAAATATATTGCATTCAAAATAACTATTAGTTGATTAAATTAGTTTGTTAAATTATTGTTACATTATTCTTTTTCTTCCTTGCGCGTTTATTCCAATCTCAAAGTACGACTACTTCGACGATGGATTTAAATGGTCATGAAATGCTTGGTTGGCATACATGCAAAAGCAAGGAATAAGGGTAAAATGAGGGTGCAATATTATCCAAATTATGTCGCATGATCGAATTCTGATAAGTGGCACAAATCCTGTAATAAAAAACGTGGTACAAATAAAAAACGTGGCAGAAATCATAGTATAACACACATTCATACACACATTTGACACATTTCAGAACAATAACATGAAATAAGTGTCTTAAAGCATCACATATAAAAAAATCATATATAAAAAATCACATATAAAAAGATCACATTTTACTCAAAGCGGGCGCATGGAGGGCATATGCCGTCGTACAACCCACATATGTGGCATGCATAAGCGTCGTGGGCACATAATTGAGAGCTTCATGAAAGCGGTGCGCTGAAGGTACCGCACACGCATATGCGGCCGCATAGGCCGATTTCTTGAATATTGATCTCAGGAATGGTTGCAAAGAGGCCCACCACCCAAGCAGTCATCGGACTAGAACTTGGAAGAATAACCATCCCCTAGAACATGGTGCATAATACACATTGGAAGTTCAAGGGGAACACAACTATTCTTATTCCAGAATTAAGATAAAATTAATTATCGATGTAAGAGGTATGCGTACATGAATGCCATATTGATATATACGTGTCTTCAGTATACATGGCAAGTCCTCACCTCTAGAGCCGAGTCACCCATTTGAGCAGAAGAGCCTTATTCATCTTACCCAGTCTCAGAACCCTAAGACCCCCGGTCCAGATGTAAAGTATATACTCCAAATCCATCATATGCACAGTGGGAGATGTCGCTTTCAAATTGCTTTCGAGAAATGATGCATAATTGCCCCAAAATGACGACGATCCCCAATTGAAAGGAGTCTCGTTGAGATGAAAAAATTGGAAGCATAGTGAGAGCTGCCTTCAGCAAAATCATTTGATCTCCCGGAGATAGGCATGACGCCTTCCAATCAGAGAGTTCAAGTTTCATCTTTTTAATGATAGAACTAATCAACCTGCCTAATGCGACCATATGAGGGGAGGTCTAAGTATAATAAAGGTAAGCAACCACGTGTCCTAGCAAGTTCCCTACCACAATTAGCTATTTCCAGATTTCAAACGTGACGAATACATATTTTGACCGATTAATAATCACACTAGAAAGTACCCAAAATATATCCAAATGCATGGGGATCTCTCCTAGCCTCCATCCCACTCTCGATGAGAAAAAAAAGCGCGCCATCAATGTATTGCAGAACCAGCAATAGGATGTCATTATGAAGGTAACTACATGTAATACCTTTGTCTTTCCCGCTCGACCATAACGTCGAGTGCATCATCAACATGAACAAAGAACAATGAGGCAACCATGCCGAACACCCAATTCTAGTTGAAAAATCCATCTTTAGGACGATCGTTAACCAATACTGAGTAGGATGCAATAGTCACTGTTGGAGTATGTAGGGGTAATTGGAGACCTCTAGGATCCAATTTCCATCCACTCATGTTTAGTCTTACATCTACTATTTGTAGGACTCCAGTCTGTCTGTAGGGCTATATAAGGAGCCCCACACCCCATGTACTCCTTGAGAAACTTCAATATCCGACCCTTTGAGGCCTTCTCCTGTGGTTTCATCCCGCTCCCGCATGGATTAGGGTTCCACATAAAACAAGATGTTTATGTTTGATTTTTGTCTCTGACTATTGATTCGTTTCCACGTTTATTTATTTCAGTATGTTATCAGAGCGGGTTCGATTCTCGAGGATTTACTTTAGAGGTTTTATCAGTTGTACCCTTCTGAGATATTGCAATATCAATTATGCCCTCCCTTTTTGGGAATATCAGTTGTGCTCCCGACTTCTTGTCGTTCTATCACTTGTGCCCCTTTTGTTACTTTAGCCGTCAATGCGTTGAACTTAACCATGGCTTTTTCAAACCATAGTGAGGTTAAGAGGGACATAACTGTCTAAAAACTCCTCCTACACATCCTCCTCCTTCGGACCCTCTTCTGTCGTTCCACGTCCTCCAGCCCCTCCTCCACTATCCCACGCCCTCCGGTCATCACCATCTCCACCTTCATCAGGTCGTCAGTGAGCCTGACCATCTTCTGCAATTCCTCTCATCAGCGGAGTAGAGCTGCAACATGGTCATCATCCCCGTGGACTTCTTCTCATCACTTTTGTACTCCCTTCTCCTCCTTGTTCTCACTCTCCTCTACTCCTGCTACTGCTACCGCTACACCCACCATTGCCTCTCCTCCAATGGCAAAGCTCTCCTCACTTCCTCCTGCTGCCTCCTCGGAGTGCTCCTCAACTACGTCAACAACCACCATCGCTACCTCAATTAAATCACCGACCTCCTCGCCTCTACCCCACTCGACTCTCATCTTCCACATCTTCGGTCAGGACTCTGGCATCGTCATCGCCGACCCCGTTGTTGTCGAGTATGTCCTCAAGACCAACTTTGGCAAGTACCCAAAAGGCGTAGGAACCAGAGCCACCTCCCTCGACTTCCTCGGCCACGGGATCTTCAATTCCGACGGCGAGCTGTGGCGCTTGCAGTGGAAGGCTGTGAGTTTTGAGTTCAACAGGCGGTCCCTCCGCAACTTCGTTGGGGAGACCGTATGGTTTGAGATAACACGACGGTTGCTTCCTCTGCTTGGCAGAGCCACACAAGAGGAGAAGATGGTGGACCTGCATGAGGTGTTGGAGCGCTTCGACTTCGACAACATCCACACCTTCGGGTCGACCCCGACGAGCCTCACTGAGGAAGGAGATCGCGAGACGCCTCCAGAGTTCACGAAGGGCTTCAACGACACAGGCAAGAGCCTCACGGAACGCTTTTACAAGGCCATCACAACGATCTGGCGAATCAAGAAGCTGCTTTGTGTCGGGTCCGAGCGGATCCTGCAAGAATCCACCAATATTGTCTACGACCTCGCTACCAAGATTGTTCGCTCGAGGTGGTCCAATCCCTGAGGCAAACACAACGACCTCCTCTCACGCTTCATCTCCAACGACAGCGACTGCACCGACGAGTTCCTACGAGACGTCATCATGAACTTAATGTTCGTGGGGCGTGACACAACTTCGTCCGCTCTAACATGGTTCTTCTAGCTCCTCTCCTCGCATCCGGAGGCGGAGGGGAAGATACTCGTGGAGGTCAGGTCCGTGAAGGCAGCCACGAAGAACCCACAAATCGACGAATTAGGGAGTTGGTGATTGACCTTCGAACCTCTTTTTTTTAATTAAACTCTCCTTATATCCCCAAAGTTAACGTCTGTTTGTGTTGGGGATGGACGACAACGAATCCGAGAGGCATAAGTGATCATTGTGGAAGAAGTCAGGTGCACAAATGATATTCTCGAAAAGAGAGGGGCATAACTGGTATTGCAATGTCTCATAGGGGCATGCTGATAAAAACCCTTTACTTTATGTTCATGATTTATTCGAGATTCGATTATCAGAACATATTCAATTTAGGTTGTTCGTTCTTGAATATTTATTCTTGAAGATGTCTTCATTTATCTGCTCAAAGTTTGAGAAGAGTTTTAGGGTTTTCTAAAATCCTAAAATCTGCAAGACAACGCATACTCCGTGATTGAAAGTTCTAAAGTTCAAGATCTATCGTTGTTCAAGATTGTTCAAGTTCGAGATGCAAGAAAGTTCTAAGGTTCAATTTGTGAAACCCTAATTATACATCTTCTGAATATTCTCAAGACAGCAGAAAATTTCCAGGCCCGCGTGCGCAAGCCCTCTTCTTCATCAGTTCAGATTCATCACACAAGCGACGTAATAAGATCTTCATGCCTTAAAGCAATCTGATTACGATGCACTCCCAGATCTACGCTCAGAGCGCATCTTGAAGACAAGTATCCTGCGCATGAACTACAGATGATGGAGGCATATGATTTGCTGCGATCTGAAGGCACACATGACAGAATGCACACATGCATGCCTCCGACACATTTCCTATTATTCGAAGAAGAAGAAGAAGAATATGATGGCTCCATCGTGAATCCTTCTCGTGGGCGGCACCCAATCAAAGCCGACATCAGCCAATCGAAGTCCGCCAACATATGGGTCCCCATCGGAACCCCAATCCAACGATGAGGCCCCAGTAGCCACATAAAGGTGAGAGAAGCAGCAATATCAATTTTGTTTTCAGCAGCGGACATACCAAGGAGATAAGGAAGATGGTTGGGAGCCTCTCACGCGACCCCAGTATCTTGCCCAGTACATGCTGCAGAGATGGGTTCCATGTTGGAACTCGTGTTAGAGGATGAAAGACTGGAGAAGGGAGTGCTTTCCGACTCCACCGCGCATGAGAATTCTCTTATCAACAAGCAGCTCCATGTGGTATTGAAGATGGGTTGAGTGAACCCTTGGGCAGGGTTGGGTTGGCCCAACCCGGGTTACCCCTCCAACCAAACGGCCCAATCCTCCTCACAGTTTACTATTCACAGGGGTACCCCTGTCCAACCCAACCCTGCCCAACCCTGCAACCAAACAGGCCAAGGTGCAGATGGCTCGATGATTTGTAGAGCATGATTGGCGGCACTCGTTCCCAGCATGGAAGCGAAACAATAGCAATTGTCGGATGATGGGTTCTTCGAAACTTAATCCCCTCTTTTATCATGAGATGGGTTCTTGTTCTTCCCACCAAGTTCCTCGGTGGAATCCTATTCTCGATTTGGGCCCAACTGTACTGCTTCCGAAGGAAAAATCATATGGCCTTTTCTGGCCTATGAACTGCTCTGTAATTTGATGACTATTTTTCTGGCCCATGGACTGCTCTGTACTCCAGAGAAAATGGCTGGAAGATGTCGACTCAAACAAAAGAAAGGGGATAAAGTTGGGCCTGGCCACCACATTAAAAAAAGGGGATGGTAATATTTCATGCCTCAATAGTTGATTTCTATTGGGCCTATTTCTGAAGGCCTCCAAATAGAGTGCAATATTTACATAAAAAGAGGGCTATTTCATGCCTAATTGGGTTGCTGCTACAGTATTTTAAAAAAGGAAGGTGTTATATTCTTTGGCCCAATGGGCCCATTTTGATTTTTTTTAAAAGAGGAAAAAATGGATATCGACAAAAAGAAGTCGTACACTCGTACGTGAAAAGAAGAGGAGAACATACGAAAAAAGGGGACGACTACAAAAAAAGAAGCACAAAAAAAACATATTTTGTTCCTCCCAACTTGATAAACCACGTTCTTATTCTATCAAGTATGTTAGAAAGGGGGAGTAAGAGAAGGTACATTATTCTACTTGAGGTGTATCTACTGGATTTATTCTCGTCCATGACTGAGAGACCAATACTCCAGAGTCCAGACTACTATTGCTATGAATCGTCTTCATTGAGCACCGACTACTTTGTTGGGGTGTTTGTATCCCCGACTACTACTGCGCGCTGGACTTTCTTCTTCTAGTGCGACTCTTCTCCAGACACGACAAAGGTACATGGTGACTTGGTATCACAACAACTACTACATGCATGACAGAGTATATCTAGATGACCTAAGAGTCGCAGGCCTGTCATCGAGCGAGGTCTTCTACCAACGATGGGCATATATTCTTCTCATATGTATCAAGTGAAGATGAGTTGTATACTATTTCCTTTTTGTTACAAGCTGCAGCTTTCTCTGCTCTGGCTTGAGGGGGAGTTTTGGAGTATGTAATAGAGTATTACCATCCACTCATGTTTAGTCCCACATCTACTATCTGTGGGACTCCGATCTGTCTGTAGGGCTATATAAGAAGCCCCACACCCCTTTATTCATTGAGAAACTTCAATAGAAGATCCGGTCCTTTGAGGCCTTCTCCCATGATTTCATCCCGCTCCTTCATGGAGTATTGTTTCACGTAAAACAAGATGTTTATGTTTGATTTTTATCTTTGATTATTGATTTGTTTCCACGTTTATTTATTTCAACAGTCGCATAATGCTTCGTTCATTCAATCCAGAGCTATAATCTATGACATAACATATCATGTATAAATGAAGGTTGAACTGTATTGAATCAAACAAAAAGTTAAAAAAATCCTTCTAATCCTCTTCCCTTACAAAAACACGCAACGAAATCAAGTACATCGGTGATATCGATGATACAATATCAGTCATTATTAGGGAAAAGTTGCACTGAAAACCTCAAATTTCGACTGATACTGGATGATAAATCGACATCTCGTCAATATCACGAGATATCGGCCAATATCTTTAAAAAGGGCATACCGGGGGATATTGACAACCCTAAGATGGCAATATATGTGATACATCGCCGATATATCGTGATATTTCATACCACCCAATCTATAGGAAAGGGTCCGACCACTATTGGATTTTCACTCAGCCTTACCTTACATTCTCGGCAGAGTGAAGTTATCTTTCCAAGGAAAGTCATTCCATGGAACGAGGTAAGTCCCAGGGCTTAAATTGATTTTATGACGAGTTTTTGGTAATCAGTTGGAAGTTGATTGTGTTCAGGTAAGGGCCAAATGCGTGGTCAAAATATTGTTTTTCTTATGTATTTGAAGGTATGTTCAATACTTAAGGAGATTCGGGAATAAATATCTGCTCTGCAGAGAATTTGAGCTATGATTATATGTGGTTCTAAATATGTCTTTGACATCAAGGTTGTGGGGAGCAAAGATGCCTTGTATATTTGTCTGTGTAGTATGTCCTGAACTTGTCGATTGAAGAATTCGCTCTTGAGATTTCGAGTTAGGAATTTTAAAATATCTGTGGGTGCTAACACATTTCCTTGGCATTGAGGTCAGTGGGACCTAAAATGCCTTGCATATATTTATATGTGGTAGTATCCAGCAAGTTTAACCCAATAGACGGTCATCAGTGTTTGATCTAATGATTGTTTTATTCTGAATGCCATCTGACTTTCTAAAAAATAAATTCTAGTATATAATACCGTGGTTTCTCTGAGAATTCAGCTAGATGAAGTTGATATGGGGATGACTTATGAGGAGCTCTCAGCATATGGAAGGTTGCGCAAGATCTTCCGCTGTGGACCAGTGTCAATGTTCCAGGTTTGTCACGTCACTTGTTTATGATGTGTAGTCAGTACAGATATAATTGCCGTTATAATTTTGTCAATGGCCTATATTATATTCCAATATGTTTTGCCTCATTTGTAACGATTATTTGATGTGCTTATTCTGGTATGCTTTCCATTATTGTCTTTCACCACGTCTCTATACTGTGGTACTTTCCGAATGAGATAAAATGAAAAGTACGAATATTTGTGTCATAGAAATGTGGGCAAACAACTTTCGCAAGATGGAAAAAAACATGGCATTATAAAGCTGCATTTGCTACCAGCAGTTCAGTAAACTTCGGCAACTTGTTAGTTGTATCTCGTATTCTTTATTTAAACTATCTAGTAGTTGGTAAAAAAAGAGATTTCTTATTTTGATATCTTGGGGTCTAGATTTTTGATGGAAAGTCGACATGGTTTTTGTGAGAAATGCTACGTTAACTAATAGAAAAATGTTACCACCTCTAGCTTTTCTTCACGATGGACGTTAAAGTTGGGGCATGTTGGCATGTTTCAAAATAATGATATGTTGTTTTTCAGATTTTTAATATATATGACACGTTTGTGAACAATAACTCCTATTTATCACTGCAATTGGTTTAGTTTTTTAGCAGCTAACTTGAATATACTGCTGAGTTATTTACAATCTCAAATATCATATAGCTCTTGCTATCTCTTGGGCTGACCACCAATGCATTTCACCTGTGTAATCCTGAAGTTCTGATCCAGCATTTTCAATGGCATTCACTTGACTTGTTTTTCTGCATTGAAGAACCTCTGTCACAAGTGGCGTGGAATACTGACGCCTGTTGAGGTTGCAACTAAAGTTAAGCATTTCTTCAAGTACTACTCGATCAATAGGCATAAGATGACTGTTCTGACGCCTTCATATCATGCCGAGGTACTTCTCTTTTTCTCTCATGCAATATATAGACGCTGATCCAACTAAAACATGCATCTCTGGCAATTTGGTAGAGGAACTCTTCGAATTTTCTCTAGTGCTAGTTCAGTGATGCCTTTACAATGTGCAGAGCTACTCTCCAGAAGACAACAGGTTTGATCTTCGCCAGTTTCTTTACAATTCAAGATGGCCTTATCAGTTCCGTAAGATCGACGAGCTTGCGAGCAAGTTCGAAGATAGCAAGGCCCCAGGACCTCCCAAAACTGCCAAACAAGAAGCTGAGGCTGCTGAAGGGAGTGGGATGGGAGTCATCGCTGCGGGATCTGAGAATGCCAGTGCTGGACTCTGACCACAGTTTCGTTTTCCATCTTCTGCTTATCACCACCATGCACAGGGACTAAAAGAAACAATAAGGAGCCGATCAAATTACCCAGAAGGTGAAGATTCAATAAACTATTTGAAGAAAAGAAAATTGAAGCTGTTGCTGATTTATCTATTAGTGAAGTAAATATTCTCATGTTGGTTTTATTTCGAGTATGTGTACAAAATAAACTGTACATTGTTAAACTTAACCAGGTATTTATTTATAATTGAAGATTTTGTTGATAGGCGTTTTTTTGTGGTTGGCTAGATTTTACCGAAATCTTTCTGCCTGTTGACAGTATGGGACCGATCGTCCCTTTTCCCAGTTACATTGGGCAAAATCGCACTTCCCTAGAAACTAGACACGCACAAACAAGTACGTCCATGGCCACACCCACACCACCACCACAACAACAACAAAGCCTTTTCCCATAATTAAGTAGGGTCGGCTACATTGATTCTTCGCCTCCATTCAGATATATCTTGGATCAATCCTGGACTTATATCCACAAAATAAAGATCCCTTCGTATGGTCTCTTTCCAACACTTCTTGGGCCGTCCCCGCCCTCTCTTAGCCGGCTCAACATCCCAACACTCGCATCTCCTAACTGGTGCATCAGCTGATCTTCTTTGCAAATGACCAAACTATCTTAAGCAATTTTCTCGCATCTTATCCTCGATCGGAGCAACACCAACTTTCTTTTTGATTGCATCATTCCGAATCCAATCTTTGCGTGTGTCCACACATCCACCTTAGCATTTTCATTTCTGCTACAGTCATTCTCTGCACATGTCTATGGTGCACATGTTAACATTCAGATCCATAGAGCCTAGCAGGTCTCACGGCTGCTTTGTAAAACTTTCCTTTAATTTTTAAAGGAATTTTCTTATCACAGAGAACAACAGAGGCTCCTCTCCACTTTAGCCAGCCTGCATTTAATCTATTAGTAACATCTCTATCAATTTCCCCATCATGTTGCAAAGTAGATCCCAGATATCTAAGGCCACGCCCACATAAAAAACCCTCTCCAAGATGTTGTCTCCCATCATGATATTTGATAAACGACTGTTTATGCGAGGGTAATACCTTGTAGCATTCAAGTACTACTTTTATGTCCTATTGCAGCTTGTCTTGAGACACCCTTCTTTTTATATCCTCTTAACATTCTCATAGCATCATGAACCACCTTCCCTTCTACACAACCTCTAATCGACAAATTCATGACATACTACACAAACAAATATACAAATATACAAGGGTCTATCGACTTGAGGGGCCCATTGAATCAAATTTTTAGTAAAATAGCTCACCTAAAATGAGCTTTTGTGGTATCAAATTTTTCGATGGAACAAGTCGTTGAAAAATGAGATCTTATGGAATCGATTTTTCAATGAAACAACTCATCCAAAAATGAGCCTTTAAAGAATCGAACTTTCAGTGAACAACCTCAATGCTAAAATCCAAAATTTAATAAAATTAGATAAGAGCACACTGTTCATCGAAATTTTTTATAAAAGCTCATTTTTTTTCTTTTGCCCAAGGCCCACGAAATGTCAGGGACGACGGTGATAAGAATATTAACTTTAGATGATTTAGGAGTATCTGTGCATCCTACTCCATACTTGCTAGAAGTTAGTCTATTTAATCTTTAGCTATTTGTTTAAGTTGTGCTTTCCTTTCATGGATCTTGTTGAGACATATACCAATATTTCAGTCTTTTCTGTAAGATTTACTACGTTTTCATGGAACTTTTTTCTTGGATTCCAGATAAGCTTACTCGTTGCAAAGAGATTTCTAAAGTGAGGTTTTTAACATTTCTGTTTTAAATCCTTGTTTTCTTGCTTTATTACCATTATATGATGCAAATAACTCATTAAATGCTTTAACTAATACAATATAAGATGAGTTACTTGCATCATCTTCTATTGTCAAGAGACTATGATATGCGACCTCTTCTTGATTCGAGTTCGAGATGGAGTTGCAAGAGGCATTCCATGTAGCTTGAAAACCTTTCTTTTTAAAGTTGTTATTAAACCTTTCTTTGGCACGTCTTCTTTTTTCTTTCCTTTGTCCACTTTCTTCTTCGTAGTTTCAAGTGTGATTTGAAGAGTCTTCCAACTCTCCTTGTGGTTTTTTATTGGGACGCCTGCATGTAGGGGTGTCTATCGAGCCCAAAGAGCCGAGTTGACCTCAACTCGGGCTCGAACTCGATAAGAAAAGATGGGCTCGAGCTCGATAAGGTTCGAGCTCTAGAGAGTTGGTTTGAGCTCAAACTCATCGAGTTCGAGCTACCTCACGAGCGTCTTAACAAGCCGAGTTCAAAGAGTCAAGGTCCAAGTAAGTATGTAACACGCTTACTGGTGGGCCCTCTTCCCCTGAAAAAATTAATTTAATATCATGCAGGTCGATGGCCCACATATCAAATATTAGCCAAAAGGCCAAGAAAGGTATGCTTTGTATAATGGAGAAGATGGTATGTATATATAGCTTCGCTGCCCCCTTCACTTCTCGAGCTCAATCGATGTGGGACTAAACATGTTCTCAGTTCATATTCTTATCAAGTTATCGAGTTGAACACGACCTAACTTGAGCTCGACTCGATAACCCTAATAAGCCACAAACCCAACTCGAGCTCGGGTTTGATAAGTTTTCAAGTCGAGCTCATGATCTCTTAATGAGCTAAGCTTGAGTTGAGCTCATCGAGCCTGATCTCAATAGACACCCCCACATGCATGCACTCTTTGAGTGGGGATTAAATTGCACAAGGTATCATCACCTTTGTATTTTCTCAATCTCTTTCATATAAAGATTGGTAAATTCCTTTTTTTCCATCTTTTAACTTCGATATGGAGAAAAAACTGAATATGCATATCCAAATCTTGCGGTTGTGGAACTTTATGAAAATTCAATATCACTACAAATAGACATGTCTTTAGGGACACCTAAAGGGGACGATCAAACCCTGACCGTCCCATCTATACCCTTAGAGGACGGTCTTTTTTAGACCGTCCCTCATGACATATATAAAAGAAGTTCAACGACGGTCGTCTCCTCTAGAGCCGTTGGAGAAGATCTCCTAAAAGATTGTCATGTATGCAACTAGATGGCACTGTTATCAATTATCCCCTATATCCCATCCCTACTTACGTCTAACAAGTAATGAAAAGAAAGTACCTTAGGGGGTGGCTCTAAACTGTCCTTATTATCCACAGAGGATACAATCCTTAAACCGTCTCGTCCATAACTCATTATTGGTTCATATTTCATGGTATCAGATCTGTACAGAACAGTTATGACCATCCCCTATGATTTTCTGTTGGCGTCACGGTTAGCTAATATTCCTTGAGCTACTATACATTAGAGGGGACAGTGGTGGCCATCCCCTCTAGTTCAGTAGGAGGGACGATATTCGCGATCGTCATCTCCATCCTTATTCGTTGTTAAATTAGCAAAATTTTTGAGCTCAAAGGGGACGGTTCACTGGAGATCGTCCCCTATGGTGTTAAACCTGAGATTGCGGTTCGTTCCTTTCCCATTCCACTGATCGCGAGCCACCTCTCCTCCCTTTGAGTGAACGCTATCCTACTCGATCCCGACCCCGATTTCTCCTTCGGTGACACCGCCAACCTTTCCAGCTCTCGGTCGACAATGAAGGATATGGTTAGATCCTCAAGCGCATCACAGAAGCGTGAGCGTCATATCGAATACGACGAGGACGGACTAGTCGGACTAGTTGCTCGGTGCAGTGGAATTTAAAAAATTTTATACGACGAAACACATGATCCAAGAACACTTCTCGAATCGTTTCGTCTAAACCACAAACAAGTAATAGATTACCTCTTGAAGCGTGGTTGCGATCGAGTCTCTAAACAAAGAGACCTCCTGTCTCAAGTCCGATCCGACGGAGGAGACGCTTGCGAGCGCGGGGATGAACCGCGTGCTTCTCGCAATCCATGTTGATGATCCAAGCGGCGGATCTCCTGATCTCGACACACGAGATCCGACGTCTTCTTCATGAGCGAGGCGCACCGAAGGAGACGGAGATCCACGAGCAGAAGAACGGGCAGCATAACGACGATGCCGCGGCGATGGAGAACCTCTCCATGGCATCCATGGTGGACGGCCATGAGAGGGAGAGAGAGGGCTGACGTCTAGAGAGAAAGAGAGAGAGAGATGCTTCTCAAGCATTGTGTGTAAAATAGAAAGCATGGTATGCCTCTCTATTTATAGGGTTTTGGGATCCATGGATCTCAATCCATGTGACATAAAATCAATGGATGAGATTGATTTATGTCAATCCAATGGTCAAGATTGTTGTTGGTAAAAACCAACTTGTGATTTAATTTGATAAAAATATATTTGATAAATCAAATAAATATTAATACCATATTAAATCAATCAAAAAAGGAGAGAGGAATAAAGAGAGATCAACCTTCCTCTTTGGAAGGGGGGGACGGCCACCAATTTCACAAGGAAATTGGTTTCGCCCCCCACTTTCCAAAAGGGAGGGCAATCTCATGGCAATCCATTAGATTGCACATCTTCTTGAATTTCTCTCTACTTATTTTCCAACAATAATTTGTTGGTATTTTAATTCACCAAAATAATTCTCAATTAATTTTGGGAATATTGCAATCTTGACATTGGAATATTGTGAATCATATTCACAACCCAAAACCGAATGTAATTTACATTTTCAATTAATTAGACAATGTGTATCCAATGCACATTAATAATTAATCTACCAATATAAATTATATTTAACTCTCTCTAATACATTATAAATCACATTTATAATATATTATGAATAATTGGATATTACTATCCATATTATTGTTATCCTTGATAATTAAATCATATTTAATCATCTTGGATCTCTTTATCTCATGTGTTCAAATAATATGAATCACATTCACATTATTCACATCTTTGATAATCAAATCACATTTAATTATCTAAGATAACTCTCTTCATAATATGAATCAAATTCATATTAATCTTGATAATTAAATCACATTTAATTATCTATTTTCTCAACGCTCGGATACATATATCAACAATAGAATTATCCATGAACTCTTTCAAGGATAATGCGCTTTCTCCGCGAATACTTGGAGATAAGGATAGGGTGATTGTATTGTTCCACGTATAGTGACATGGATATTGAGATTATATCTCATATCCAGATCGCGGGCCTCCCATAGATGCTTGATTAAATCAAGACCGCAAATCTAATCTTCTCATTGCATCTGAATCACATTCAGATCAATGTCCAACATTTGGACTACGATTAGATTACTTCTCTACTGAGAGGAGACACTAAAATCCAGACCTGTTTCATCACTCCCTAGGAATGGAAGCGTCATGGTTATACAATCGTTTATGATCACATTACCCTCAGGTAACCTAATACCTGTACATCCTGCATACTGGAAGACTCAGATTAAACCCGAAGTATTGGATCAACTTTATACTGTCTACTTCATGGTTTTATCAGTAAGTTTCTCATTCGATCATTGGGAGTCGGTATTGATCATATACTTTCCAAAAGCATATATCATACCTAGGTCTTGATCATATACTTTCCAAAAGTATATATCAAACCAACAAATTCAGTCAAGCTTCCAAAGCGAGACGACCGTGCGCACGGAATTTGATTCTTCCCAATATCTCATGAGTGAGCTCATGTCTTCCGGTTCAGTAGTGAACCTGTATGATCCCTTTGAGAGATCGTATTACTCATATGCCCTTATATGCACACCAGCGCGCCGGTGTATAGATCTTGATTCGGTCATCAACCTATTGGTCTGCCAAATGTACATACTCAGACATATAGTAACACATCTGTCTCTGGTCAGAGGATGTGTGCATGTATCATGACAGCATACGATATAGGACTTTGGTTATCTCGATCTCGTTAAGTCAACTCTTTGACCTAACTCATCCGACACCTCCGAATCTCTATTCCTATGCAGAGGACCTGCATCAAGAGGTCGGTCAGATATCAACCTAAATGAGATAGGATTGCCATCTCCTACTCAGGTTGGAGATCATCTCTTAATAATCATTTGACGGTGCTTGATGAGTCCTCAATCTAACTCATTAGATATTCATCTAAGCACCAGCCTCTATGGTTCAATAATTGAATCAACAGCTGTATGATTATTAAGATGGCCATGGTACATAACCCTAATTGTACTAAGGTACCTATTATGCAAATTTTGTACTCTTTATTTCAGACTAAGGAGTGAATTGCAATAACATTTATTGCATAATGGCTCGCCGTGGGCTCGCATGTCCAACAATCTCCCACTAGCCCAAAGAGCCATTAATGGGCTAATCATTTAAACCCACACTCATGTGACAATCATAGGCTATTTAGAAAATAGCTAGGTAAGCTGATCAATCACTCTGTTCCCAAGAGACTACGCCAAGTCCTTTTACCGCACTTGCATATCTCCTAGTAACAGTGCTCGCATCCAATGCGAATGTTGCATCTCATGCAACCGATACTCAATTTTGTTGGTTATAGTGTCCTTGACACTACATCTTATTAATTATCATAACCAGTATTCCCATAATCCTTATTAGAATACCTTCATTCCTGGGGATCTCTATTTCCTAAGGTATCTACAGTTAATACCCTTATAGATCACTATCTACAAGGTCTTAAACTTTTGAAGATAAAACTTTGAGATCACTATCTCCAAGTTTTATCATCTTTGAAGATATTATTATTACTGCAATCAAGTGTTTTATCTCCATAGTAGGATTAGTAACAGTTTACTACTCCCACTGCATGGTAGACATCTGGTTCTTGTACACATCTAGCATACATTCAGCTTCTCATAACTGATGCACAAGTGCAAGCAGTTCTAGCATTCACTTCCTCAACTCTTTGAGGTGCTATCCCTCTAGACAGGTCACTACCACATCTTAAGGGAAGGAAGCTTTTCTTGGAATTGTCCAGAAAATGGAATAATTCCAAGGTGTACTACTAATGCGACAGTCCCAATACCCTTTTCTCTTTGCTTCTGAACGACTTCAGAATTAAGATCTAAGAGGTATCCTTGAAATCGTATCTCAAAGTATGGAACAACCAAATTATAAAACACTTATTATTATTCTTATATCATTCTAAATGATTAGAATAATATCTACATTTAGCACGATGAACACAATGGCACTCCCACTAAGCTTCACATGGTTCATCAAGATTTTATCTGAAATCACAACATTTATAATTTCATCAAATCTTATGTTCCAACTACAAGAAACTTATCGGAGTCCAAAGATGGAGTTCTTCAGCTAGCACACCTTGCTTTCCTCAACCATGAAGTCCTGGGGCTACTTCATATGAATATCCTCAGAGAGGTATTCATAGAGGAATGCAATCTTGACTCACACCATGAAGATGTCATAGACAAGTTGTGTAGCTATAGTTAGCAATATTCCGATGGGTTAAAGCAAGGTCACTGGAGAGCAAGTCTTATCGCAAGCGATGCCTTCTCTTCGGTGTGTAGCTCATGGCTACGAACCGTGCTTTGAAAGTCTATACCTTCTCATCAGGTTCCCTCTTTCTCTTGAAGATCCATTTACATCTTAATGGGTCTGACCCATATAGGTGGATCCTCGAGGGTCCATATACAACACTTGTATATGAAGTCTACATTAGACTTTTATTGCTAACATCCATCTTTCCATAGCATGATCCTCAGGAGCTTCATCACATGAAGTCCGATCATTTTCAGATTTAACTGACACATGGAATCCATCCTCAAACTTATTTGAAGAGGTATTAATGTTTCATCTTTAATTGTCTATTTTAGTTTCCGATTTCAGGAGCCTCATTATCTTTTCAAGATTAAATGAGTTCCTTTACTTCATTTTCATCTTGATTCTCAAGAGAGTCATCCTATAAGAATCATATTCCCAAAGATGAGATCTTTTAAGAATCTCAAGGTCATAAAGTAGGTATCTAATACCATCCTTTATTTTCCTAATGAAGTAGCACTGTCTGGTGCTAGATTCCAGCTTACCAGCTTGGGACCTTATTAAGTGTACAATGTAGTCTCTACTACATATATACCTTGGAAACTAAGAGATAATTATGCTAGGATTAATCATTGATTAAATCATGTCACACATGATCAATTGTATCTCCCTACAACTCTATTGAGTTAAGGTTCATTAGGAGGATTGAGACAGGAATGATATTCACATCTCCACTAGGTATTCCATGAATTCATCTAATAGGTACAAGCTACCTTGATTAGATCAAATTCATTTCATCTTCCTTCAAACTTTGATTCTAAACCAAAATGTGAAATCTTTGAACATTTCAAAGTTTTCTAAGTGAAGAGAAGAAATCTCATATCACAAATAATCAATAATAGATATAACATATCCATAATGTTTATTCTGATATAGATGATTCACATACATCAATATGTATGAGATCTTGAATACCTTAACATCTTACACCATTCCAAAAGAAGGGTGTATTGGATATTTTACTTTGAATACAATATTCATAAGTATGCAAGTTTTGAAATTTTAGACATTCTAAAGTTTCATCTCTTACATGTCCATTGATCTCATCAACAGACATATGTCCAAAACATTATGTCAGATCATTGTCAAATGATCTTCATCCTCCTATTGATCTTTAAAGGTTTAATTTTCAATATTAGAAATCTTAATGAACCATTCATTAATTTCTATTTTTGTGGAGTCCGCTAGATGTAAGATTACTATCTGAAATATATATCCATCATAACTCTTTATGGTAGATAAATTTCAGAATTCATGTTTATATCTAACAATTAGGAATAAACAATGAGCGTATTCTAATATCTAGGTTATAGAGACATTCTCTAAGACTAAGGGCTCCCACTGAAAATATGAAGTCTATTGATCTCATGGAAATTGTTGCAACATTTGCATCATTTTCAACATGGATGACCAATAAACCTTAAGATCAAATTTCTAATATTCTAACACATATGCAACCAATTGCAAGTGTCATCAGAAGATTGAGATACAATTATTATACTTTACCTTATCAAATAAGTAAGTCAATTTCAATGATTATATGTAGGTTATTCTGATGTGTTATCTTATTCCTTCTCTAAGGATTCTAGATAGATTTGATAGTCATACTATCAACACATCAACTTATTGCAGTATTGGCATTCATCCAACTCTTTGGATGGAAGCAACAGAAGTACAATCAACTCTTTGACTTTACTTCTTACTTGAGTTCAACCCATGCTTCCACTGCGCTCCCTTTATTTCTAAGCAACCATTGCTCAAGACTAAAGGATCTCTTATCTTAAAATCAAAACTTTCAATATAAGAGTATTTCAACACTTATACATGCTTCATTAAATTCATACATTATGAATATTATGAAGCTTCATGAATGACTAGAGTAAAGATAGTAGAATGATGACACTCATCACCTACATCCATCTAAACTCTTAAAGCATAGGTTCAGGTATGTACTCAAACAATTTGAATACATTATCTCTAATAGAGCTACCATGCTACATGATGTAGAGAACCATGTCATTCATGATTAAATGTCAAGAGCACATATGTATGCCAGAATATCTTTATTGATTTTATAAGGATTAATTTGATAATTACGATCATCATCGATATGTCACTTCAAAAGTACATTCGATAAGATCAAGACTTATAGAGACATACAAACCCTAGGGTTTTAGTCCTATTGTCTTGTTTAATTATCACTTCTCATTATCATGAGGAAACTTGCACATTGCGACCACATACATTATGTGTCCAATCGCAAGTACAATATCTGGATCAAGGGTCCAATCCATGATATTCTATTGGTTATTAATGAGTATAACATTGAGTGGGTTTAATGAAGGATTATCTGAAATAAGTAATTTGCATAAGGGTATATATTTATATATATACATGTTTTACTTTGAATTAGGAATTTTATATCAAAGTTGTCTTGCCATGTCAACAATGAAAGTTCATTCCCTTAATCACTTTCAATGTAAGAGATATACTTACCATTATATCTCAAGCAAGATCTGGGATCTCCTTCCTTATCTTTGTTGCATCCCAATAATATGAGAACCTACAAATCGGATAAAAAGAAACGGGAACACATTCCTCCTTGCAAGTCCAACTTGCATCTCCCAATTCGGTCTTTAATACCCGGGCCCACCACCCCTAAGGTGATGTTGACTCGTCATTAATTGAACCAACCGTCAACAGGAATACAACACGCTATGCGCAATCCAATATCGCCCCAATAATATGAGGACCCGATATTGGGGTCACTACGCATACGTCCTTACTCTTTCGAGAAGCGACGAGCCCGATCCAAATGAATCATATGCAGGAGCTGTCACTTCGGACAGGCGTCTCCCACATATAATATTTAGCGACGAAACCCTTCGCCTTGACTGGAGACCATAGATGTGACTTATATGATCCTCCATATCTTATTCAAATTAAATTAATTTCTATGAATCGCATTCATATAATTAATTCTTCCAAGGGAATTATCAACTCTAATCATATTAGAGTATTTTTTTATTGGACATAATTAACTTAATCATATTAAATTAATTATCAATCCAATTCAATCAATCAAACTTGATTGTCTTACTTGAATATATATGGTATTATTCTCAAAGTACGTATTAATTCGTATTTTAATAATTAGAAAAATACATCTTAATCCCTCAGACATTATCCCGGCCCTACCCGCTGTCATGGCCAATATCGACGGGAGTGGGATGGACCGCATACGTTGCAACCCGCTACCCCAGCGATCCCCGACTAGACACCATATCCGCCTCGGGAAAGGATAATGCCAAATTGATTAATTTGTACTTGAGATGATCATCGGTTCTTCAACCGAAATTATACCATATAGTAATCAAAACAATTTTGATTATAAGGAAATTTGCTAGACAAATTCCCAATCCTATTCAAGCAAGGAGTTTGATGATTGTGTTTCCAATTATGATCTAGATCAAATCTAATCAATTAATTGGTTGAGGTCAAGTCAATTAAGGAAATAATCATATTCCAATATTTCTCAAATATTTTCCATAATTATTTCTCGAAATTAACAATTAATTTCATTAATTGACAATCACATGGTTCTTGATTAGGAAAGTAATTTCAGCAGTGACCCCTACTTACTAAAATTAGCATATCTCAATCAATTTAATTCCAAATTAAGCAAAGTAAGTTTCCATAGTTTGCCAACTTGATTTACAACAGAACCTATATAATTTGCACGCATTTCAAGGCGTCTCTAAACAGTAATTAACTCCTTAATTATATTAAGATTCGCAGTTCCCGTAACAGTGAATACATGTTCATTAAAACAACCATATCTAGAGCAAACGAAATCCGATTTACGCAGACTTAGATCCTATGGTTTCCTTATTTAATGGGGAACAAAATCCAAGTATTAAATTCGTATTTAAACAGTGTCGAATTTATTTTTTAAACAGATCTGCGAAATCAAATGCGAAGAAAACTTTCGCGACCTTAATGAACCCAAGTCGTCCTCGGTTTGCGAATCATATTCGAACTATCGACCTAAGGCTCTGATACCACTTGAAGGATATGATTAGATCCTCAAGTGCATCACAGAAGCGTGAGCGTCGTATCGAATACAACGAGGAGCGACTAGTCGGACTAGTTGCTCGGTGCAACGGAATTTAAAAAAAGTTATACGACGAAACCACATGATCCAAGAACACTTCTCGAATCGTTTCGTCTAAACCACAAACAAGTAATAGGATTACCTCTTGAAGCGTGGTTGCGATCGAGTCTCTAAACGAAGAGATCTCCTGTCTCAAATCCGATTCTACAGAGGAGACGCTTGCGAGCGCGGGGATGAACCGCGTGTTTCTCGCAATCCATGTTGATGATCCAAGCGGCGGATCTCCTGATCTTGACACACGAGATCCGACCTCTTCTTCATGAGCGAGGCGCACCGAAGGAGACGGAGATCCACGAGCAGAAGAACGGGCAGCATAACGACGATGCCGTGGCGATGGAGAACCTCTCCATGGCATCCATGGTGGACAACCATGAGAGGGAGAGAGAGGGCTGACGTCTAGAGAGAAAGAGAAAGAGAGATGCTTCTCAAGCATTTTGTGTAAAATAGAAAGCATGGTATGCCTCTCTATTTATAGGGTTTTGGGATCCATGGATCTCAATCCATGTGACATATAAAATCAATGGATGAGATTGATTTATGTCAATCCAATGGTCAAGATTGTTGTTGGTAAAAACCAACAACTTGTGATTTAATTTGATAAAAATATATTTGATAAATCAAATAAATATTAATACCATATTAAATCAATCAAATAAGGAGAGAGGAATAAAGAGAGATCAACCTTCCTCTTTGGAAGGGGGGACGGCCACCAATTTCACAAGGAAATTGGTGCCACCCCCCTCTTTCCAAAAGGGAGGGCAATCTCATGGCAATCCATGAGATTGCACATCTCCTTGAATTTCTCTCTACTTATTTTCCAACAATAATTTGTTGGTATTTTAATTCACCAAAATAATTCTCAATTAATTTTGGGAATATTGCAATCTTGACATTGGAATATTGTGAATCATATTCACAACCCAAAACCAAATGCAATTTACATTTTCAATTAATTAGACAATGTGTATCCAATACACATTAATAATTAATCTACTAATATAAATTATATTTAACTCTCTCTAATATATTATAAATCACATTTATAATATATTATGAATAATTGGATATTACTATCCACATTATTCTTATCCTTGATAATTAAATCATATTTAATCATCTTGGATCTCTTTATCTTAAGTGTTCAAATAATATGAATCACATTCACATTATTCACATCTTTGATAATCAAATCACATTTAATTATCTAAGATAACTCTCTTCATAATATGAATCAAATTCATATTAATCTTGATAATTAAATCACATTTAATCATCCATTTTCTCAATGCTCGGATACATATATCAACAATAGAATTATCCATGAACTCTTTCAAGGATAATGCACTTTCTCTGCGAATACTTGGAGATAAGGACATGGCGATTGTATTGTTCCACGTATAGTGACATGGATATTGAGATTATATCTCATATCCAGATCGCGGGCCTCCCATAGATGCTTGATTAAATCAAGACCGCAAATCTAATCTTCTCATTGCATCTGAATCACATTCAGATCAATGTCCAACATTTGGACTATAGATTACTTCTCTACTGAGAGGAGTCACTAAAATTCAGACCCGTTTCATCACTCCCTAGGAATGGAAGCGTCATGGTTATACAATCGTTTATGATCACATCACCCTCAGGTATTCCTAATACCTGTACATCCTGCATACTGGAAGACTCAGATTAAACCCGAAGTATTGGATCAACTTTATACTGTCTACTTCATGGTTTTATCAGTAAGTTTCTCATTCGATCATTGGGAGTCGGTATTGATCATATACTTTCCAAAAGCATATATCATACCTAGGTCTTGATCATATACTTTCCAAAAGTATATATCAAACCAACAAATTCAGTCAAGCTTCCAAAGCGAGACGACCGTGCGCACGGAATTTGATTCTTCCCAATATCTCATGAGTGAGCTCATGTCTTCCGGTTCAGTAGTGAACCTGTATGATCCCTTTGAGAGATCGTATTACTCATATGCCCTTATATGCACACCAGCGTGCCGGTGTATAGACCTTGATTAGGTCATCAACATATTGGTCTGCCAAATGTACATACTCAAACATATAGTAACACATCTGTCTCTGGTCAGAGGATGTGTGCCTGTATCGTGAGAGCATACGATATAGGACTTTGGTTATCTCGATCTCGTTAAGTCAACTCTTTGACCTAAATTATCCGACACCTCCGAATCTCTATTCCTATGCAGAGGACCTGCATCAAGAGGTCGGTCAGATATCAACCTAAATGAGATAGGATTGCCATCTCCTACTCAGGCTGGAGATCATCTCTTAATAATCATTTGACGGTGCTTGATGAGTCCTCAATCTAACTCATTAGATATTCATCTAAGCACCAACCTCTATGGTTCAATAATTGAATCAACAGTTGTATGATTATTAAGATGGACAGGGTACATAACCCTAATTGTACTAAGGGACCTATTATGCAAATTATATACTCTTTATTTCAGACTAAGGAATGAGTTGCAATAACATTTATTGCATAATGGCTCGCCATGGGCTCGCATGTCCAACAGACAATGCCCTCCGTCTTCTTCTTCAGCCATGTGTTCTGTCAAGCTCCTTTCCTCCTCTCCTTCGTGCCATGTAAATTCGGTAACTTGGAATTGTAGTTATTTTTTCTAATACTTGTTATTATATGTAGTATATGATTGCCATTATGATTACTTAGATCAGAGGTTTTATAAAAGGAAAATATAATGTTGATGATCTTTTAGAGTATATAATGTTTATAGTTGTTCTAATTATAGTTGATGATCTTGTTATTTAGTTCTTAGATAAAAAGTGCTTATAATATATAATGCTTAGACTGTGTGAATATAGTTGAGGATCTTAATTAGTCTGATGAAGTTGGTTTAAATGTTCAGTTATTTAGTTTTTAGTTGTAGATAGAAAATACTTAGAGTAGATAATGTTTAGTCTATTTGAATATAGTTGACGATCTTAATTTATTTGATGATTTTATTTACATGGTGTAGTTATTTAGTTGTTAAGTCTAGATAGAAAATGCTCAGAAATTATGATGCTTACATTTTATAATGCTTGGTGTATATAATGCATAGAGTGTATTGATTGTAGAATGCTTAGTACATTATAGTTATACTAGTTAGAAATTATAATGCTTAGAGTGTATAATAGTGCATATAATATGTAACGCTTAAAGAGTTTGAATATAGTTGATAATCTATAGATTAGGGATTCAGTACTATAGATTAACCTTATTATTTTGCAAGATATTCAATTTTAGGAAATGGCCAACAGTTGGATGAATAAAAGATTAGATGACTATCCGACATAGAAGTAAGGTGTTATCGGATTTTCAGATTGGGAATTTCGCCGTAAGTCACTCTATAATATTGTAGGAGGTGAAGGAGATACGATTCATTGTCCATGTGCTAGATACAAGAACATTCTGACTAACAATCAGAATGTAGTTTACGAGCACCTAATATTAAATGGTATTTGGCTTCATTATACGAATTGGGCGTATCATGGTGAAGGAATTTGTAATATTCTAGACAATAATGAATCAGTTGATCGTGGTAGGGCGAATGGAGGAGATATATTGGAGACATATAATCGTGGTAATATGTTTGAAATGTTGGAAAATATTCGAGGGCATATTTCAGATGAAAGGTCTAAACCAATTCGGGATACTTTACGTGAAAATATAAAAGATGCAGAAACTCCTCTATCCCTGGGAATTGAAATGTCCCGTTTACAATTTCTATTGGAGATGTTTGAGATAAAAATACAGAATAGATGTACAGTGGTTATGATGATTGATGTGTTGCATTTAATTAGGAGGATAATAAATAGTCACGAATGGTTTCCAGAGGACTGGAAGGATGCTAAATCAATATTTCTCTCATGTAGATTAATTTATGATAAAATTGATGCATGTCTAAACGAGTGCATTTTATATAGAAAGGAACATTCAAATTTAGATGTTTGTCCTGAATGCAAAGCTAGCATATATAAGAATGCGAGTCATGAATCAAAAAGAAAAAAATCAGAGAAGATTTTATGGTTCTTTCCTTTGATATCTCAATTACAACAGTTATATTCATCTGAAAGGACAACTAAATGGATGATATGACACAGTAATATCAAGCAGAATGATACATGCAGTCTTATGCGACATCCGTCAGATGCTGAGAAGTGGATGGAATTTGATGAAAGATATCCATCATTCTCTGAAGAAGTAAGAAATATAAGACTAAGCCTTGCTTCTGATGGTTTTAATCCATTTGGAATTATGCTCTATTTGGCATGTAATACTTGTTACATATAATCTATCTCGTGGATGTCAGTGGCATCTTCTGTTATGAAGATATATGTATTGATACCCAGTCCAAAAGGGGTGGGAAATGCAATAGATACTTATATGCAACCTTTGATTGAAGAACTTAAAATTATGTGGAATACTAGAGTTCAGATGTATGATGCGATCAAGAAGAATTTTTTTACAATACGTGCTTCCTTATTATGAACCACCAATGACTGTCCATCTTATGCTAATTTATCTAATCGGAGTACGAAAGGTAATCTCGCATGTCGAGTTTGTATGGAGAAAACACACTCCATGTGATTAACTGTGAGCATGAAACATTATTATTTGTGTCACCATCATTTTTTACATCTTAATCACAGATGGCAGAAAAGTGAAGACAATAATAAGTTTGACGGGCAGTTGTTTGGATGACGAATAAATTTGATTCGACAATATGAAAGCATGGTGTGGAAGGAGCAAGAAAAGTTGGGCAACTTTTCTCTAGGTCAATCATTTAAGAGGAAGTTATTCGATGGATGACGAAAACATGGTATCCTTTTCAAGAGAACTTCCCTGCTAACATACCCTACATATCTGTCATAACTTAGATGTAATGCATATAGAGAAGAATGTTATGGAAAATATTATTGGAATATTAAAACTTTCAACTACTACAAAGTATAGCTTATGAGCTAGTTGTGATTTGATATAGTTGGGTATCGGGTACGAGTTACATCCGATAGAATCAGAAAGTAATTCTAGAGTAACACTTCTTGGATTGATTTATACATTATCCAATAATAAGAAAGGTAGAATATCTAAATTTCTTGAAACAATCAAATTATCAAATGGATTTTCATAGTAGATAAACATATGTATAAATGAGGTAAAGAAAGATATTATCATTAAAAAGTCATGATTGTCACGTATTAATGCAATTTCATTTTACATTAGCTATCGGGGGAGTCTTACATACTGATGTTACGCAGTCATTGATTGAACTTAGACATTTTTAAGGTCTTGTGTTCTAAGACCTTAGATCCGGAAGTATTGTATCGATTACAAACAGATATTGTTATAAATCTATGTAAGATAGAACAATTCTTTCCATGTACATTTTTCGATGTAATAATATATTTGGTTGTACATCTTGTTGGTGAGGCACGAATATGCGGTATGTTCAGTATCAGTGGATGTATCCCATTAAATAATATTTAAGGAAATTGAGGAATATTGCGTTTAATAAAGCTACACCCGAAGGATATATTATCGAGGGATGTTTATGTGAAGAATGTATAACATTTTGTGACATGTATATAAATGATGATTATAGTGTTAGATTCAATAGATTCGAATGAAATGATGACGAGTTGTCCACTGAAGATCCCAACCAACTCTGGATATTTCAACAAAATTGAAGAGTTGTTCTTAAGATTATCCGTCGATCTATTTCAGATGATGAAAGAGATCTCATTCATTACCATATTTTGATGCAATTGATGATGTTGAATAATTTTTTTGAAGAATACAATTCAAAAAGTAAAAAAAATTGAACTTCCTTATATGATTCAAGGAAAGCATTCAAAGATTAAATTAACCAATGATGAACGATGGAGCATAAATCTGATATTCTCCAATAGAGTATGTCCTCACAAGTTGTGTCTCATTTCGGATATATCATCAATGGATTTAAAGGTCGGTTGCGAACCAACGAGCCCTTTACTCTTGCAAATCAGGCAGAGCAGATCTTTTATGTGCCTGGCATGTGCCTGGCAACTCTGTCAGTGGGTGGACTATATCTATTAGGACAATACCTAAGGATTTCTTTGATGTTAATGAAGAGCAAGATGTAGTGGATAATGATGTTGCACACCAGAATGCTTTGCATGATTTTCTCCCTTCTGTAATTGATAAATACATCGCTACTAACAGTGCAAGATTTTCTGACAATATGGTAATACAATAATAAGAGGTAACTACAAAAAATTTTTCATTCAAAATTTATTATATTATTTCTTAGAATCAACATAATTGCGTATAGTTTTTTTTATATTTTATATTTACAGTTATGGCTCCTAGATCCGGACGTATTCAGGAAAATCCCAAACTTGTTACACAACCACATTGAGGCTCATCTGATCTCGGAAGTGGTGATTCTCAGAGATGACACAGACACTCCCAGTGCAAGTTCCTAGATCGCCTCCCTCTCGGAAAGACATTACACGTTCCTATTGTTGGGGGCAATTTATGGGTGAGAACTTGACCAAGTTTCAGAGCTACCTTGGCCAGGTTGCCCGTGTACGTGTCTCCATCACCACATGTGACTCTCAACAGCATCCTCATGATGTCAATGCTTCCATCCTATCTGATTGGAGGCATTCTATTATTAAAATATTATTTACATTAATGTAATATATTCGGTACTAATATATTCAGTTTTACCTTTTCTTCTTATAGTTTGTATTAACTTGGGATTGAGATGCAACGGTCGATGGACAAATCCTTTCTCATGCGGCTGAGATGTTGTGTTGATAAAAGGGACACATAAAGGACAAGGTAACAACTATTGCAAAATGACCACTTATAAGATACAATGGACACTCGAGGTGACACATGGTTGGCGGAAGAGGCTCGGATCCACCGGAGGATGTGGGCTCGACTGGAGGCTTGGTTTGGATGTCATGGCGGTCTCTAGTTCATCTGATGTTGGATCGACGGTCGTGGCTGAAGAGGCGGCTAACGGTGAGTGGCAGAGCGATGGCAGTGGTGCTTAGCTCCGGCGAAGCGTATGCGGGCGGTGCAACTCCAAGTGCGAGGGAGAAGATGGCTTCAGAAGGTGGAGCTACGTGAGGTAGCCGGAAGCGCAAGGAGGCGATAGTCAGCTTCGGCCATGGCAGAGGCATAAGACAAGTGGTGCGATGAGGTGAAGTGGTGATCGGCGAGTGCGAGGTGGAATGGCTATGGAAGGCGGAGCTACGTGAGAGGGTCGGAAGTGCAAGGCGGCATTGGTCAACTTTGGCCATCGACAAGCGCGATGAGAAGGAGAGAAAAAAGAGGATGTAGATGAAGCGAGGGGGGGGGGGGTGTTGTGAGACTGAAGAGAAAAATGGAGAAAGAAGGGGAAGAAGAAGAAAAGAAGAAGAAGAGGAAATAGATAAAGTGGAGTAGGAAGAAGATGATGAAGGAAGAGGGGGAACGAAATGTTTACCTGTAGATGTTGGGGTTCGCCAAGAGGATGGCTGGAGCTCGAGCTCTGACCGATCTTTGCTCGAGGAATTGGCGAAGGGACCCGAGCTCGGCTACGACGAGTGTCCCAGCAACAAGCGGGTATCCCCTTGGATATCTCCGTAAGTATGGTGGTTGGTCGTTGCTCGATCGGAGCCCCTTCATGTTGTCACCAGGAAGGGGTCGAGGCTGCAACTACCTATCTCGAAGATGGGGTATCTCCCTCTCCGTCAACGGATGCAATCGATGATGATGGCACAACCCCTTTTATGGGTTATTAGGGCGACGCGAAGGGGACAAAGATCATGAAGGGTTGCCGAGGGAGGTGGAGCGACGAGGTGATGAGGGCGAGAAGATCGGGGGACGTTGGGACGAAGCAGAGATCAGGCAGTTGGGCGAGGCTGAGTAGCCAGGTGGTGGAGCCGCGATGGCTGCAAGAAGCAGAGAAAGGAGTCTGGGTCGTCTGATCGACCCAGATCCAAAGGTGGGGAACGTGCCACGTGGAGGTGAAAAAATAACAAGAGATATTTAAATAAAATAAAAGAATAATAATAAGAAAGAAGAATAATGTGGATCATTGGATGAAGCACTTCATCCAGCGATCTCAAAAGTCAGATGAAGGGTTAAGTGGAGGGGGCATGTGGTGACTCCAGGAGCTGTCACTTGTCGCCCCTAAAATGAAAGAAAAATCAAAATTAAATAGAAAATGTTGTCAAATCAAAAAGTCATCTTCATGATTGTTGTTCTTCCGATGAGATCTACAACTTTCGTGAAGGGACCGAAACAAAAAGAAATCATTTGTACAAAATGTATTTTTGGTGGTACTTTGTGTATATAGATACTTGTATTTGTTTTCAATTTTTTGTGATTTTTTAAATAAAATAAAAAATCAAAATAAAATCGAAAATATAAAATAAGTATTTACATATTAATCTGATTTTTTTAATAATTAAGGAAATAAATAAAATAAAAAAGAGGGACTTATATACATATTATATATACAGACTCAAAGTTTCATATTTTCTTTGATTTTTACTTCAATTTTGATCTGGATTTTTACACACTCTATTCAAGCATAGATCAAAGAAAGTAAATTTTTTTTAAAAAAATAAGGGTTATTTTGTATCTAAAATAATTATGTCAAAATCAGACATACAATGAGGTCCCAAACTCCAAGTTTCGCTTTTGAATGCTGATTCTTTTGAATTTGGTCTTATTTTGCATATAATTGAATGTACATTAATTCAAAAAGTGAGTACGGGTTCATAGGAGACTGTATGAGAGAGATCACATTTACGGCCTTTGCCTCAAAACTTGGGTTTGGTTCTATTGAGCATATAAGTTGGTATTTTTTGGTATTTTTCATTGATTAATGTTAGTAATATGTACACAATGGGTTGATTTTATTTGATTTGGAGTTAGTGAAAAAGACCAAAAAATAAGGAAATTTTTTGGCATATGCATGTGATAATGTACAAGATTTTTTGGCTATTATTTATGCAATTTTGCGTGCTAAAATATGGATATTGTTTACATTGCATGGATGATAATAATGCAATTTCGATGAACAAATACAATTAATTACTTGGAAACATAGCTTTATTTTCATCTCTTTAGAGTGATGAATCATAGATTCATCACGCACACACTTCTGTCCGCCGGTTCACCTCCATATAACATCATCTTCTCCAGTGTGTAAGTGACAGTCATAGGTAGTGGAGAGCCGCATCTCCGCCACCCATCGTCGTCGCAAGCTACATGCATTTCGCTTCTTTGATGTGTGGGGGTGACAGCTGCACTCGACTAGTGTTCGCCTCCACGAAGTGTGTCGACCAGTCGATTTTCCCTCAACCATTCACATACGGCTACTGCATCCGCATTTTCACCCTCACGTACATGGGCGACAACCATACGTGCAGTGATCGATTTGCATCATCGACGTTGGGGTGACATCCCGATCAACAGAAAAGTGCGAGAAGTTAGTCCACTGCCGTTGACCACCGTTCAGGAGGAATGCAAACCTTTGTGACACTCTGTTCCTCCATTGTTCATTTTATTATTTTTTATGTTACTCTTGGTTGCGTCTACTTGTTAAACAGTGAAGTTCCTTTTGCTTCAAAAAGGTCTCATGGCCATATATGTCGTTTATTATGTTGCATTTAGTTGATGTCAAAGAACTCTTGCTTCAAAAAGGTCTCATGGCCACAACAATATTGTCTTGATAACTGCATTTGTTCATTAGAAAATGTCACAAAAATTGAATATTTTACTCTATGTTACATGTTGATCATCCATATTTGTTTAGTTACAGTTATCGATAGCCTTGTCTTGTTCCTAGAAAGAAATCCATGAGTGTGACTTATTGTCTATTATTTTGCATTGGATGTATGTTTGTCATTAATTAAGTAGGAGCTCTGTTTTTATATGAGGATGTTGTGGTTTACTTTCTATTGTTTATTCACCTCATGTTGATACCATGGATACTTGTGGCTAATTTAAATCGTGTAATTGATTTATGATACTTTGGCATAGTTTGAACCTATACACCTATTGGAGAATTTAAAGTAGAGTTCTCAATTCATTGTAAGACACTTTGGATTTTTGCATCACATTCCAAGACCATTTTTGTAGTTCACCCTGCATCTTAATTGCAAATTGCACCTACATTAATAGTGCATCCATTTGCATTAAAAATCAGTAAATATCACCATTTTATTTCTTTGCATTTCATCATCATTTGCTTGCATTTTATTTGAATAATGAGCTTATTGGCATAGTTCAAAATCTTGTAAAAATTATAAAATCTAAAATTATGCAATAAAATTAAGAGATAGAAATTTTGCTTGATAATTTGAGTGGTTATCTTAATCACAAAATCACATTCCTATCCCCGTGTCTTAATCACAAAATCGCATTTGTGTCTCTGTGGATTCAATCCTGTATACACCACTGTACGAGTTATTGTTAATATTTTTGAATGTTTGATCGAGTTATTAAGGTTACAACATCCACGTAATTGTGCTTAATTAGATAATTAAAATCGTAGAAATCTCATGCGAATTCTTGGGTCATAGGTTTTACAAGGAAAATGTTGGGTTCTTGGCAAAGAGGTTGGTGGACGACTGGGTGTTGTAATGCTTTCTGTGGTACATCTTTTGGGCGTCGCAGTTCTATACTTATGTAATTCTACTTTTGGCTTTCAATAAATTTTGAAGGGGCGGACACCACCGAGTGTTTCCCCCTTCCCTACAGACTTTCAAAAAAAAAAAGAAATCTCATGCATCACAAACGCGTTATAACTTTATAGTTATTGAATGCAAGTTGTGCTCTATATCAACTTGTTAAAGCATATATGAAGCATCTAATTCATCTCCATGTCATATCAAAGGAAGTGGTTTTATATTTGGGCTCGCAATTCACAGCACATCACATGGATGAGTTCATGAAAGTGCTTGGCACACAACTTTGCCTGAAAATAGCGTATCATCTTCTGATCAACGGTCAGTTAGAGCACACTATGTATAGTCTTGAATATAAATCGAGAGCGAATGCTTGGTGTAGAAATGCTCATAAACACAAAAACTATTGAGCTTGCCTTATACATACTACTGACTGCTAAAGTTGCCAGAAGAGTTATAATACCACTTGGTGTAAATATCATACTCACAGTGAGAAATTTTGTCTTCTCAAAGGTTCTTGTCATAATCGAGTGTAAATGTTCTATTTACGAGGGAAGTTATGAACACATTACGGGATCCATTTAGAATTTAGTAGTAAATGGATAAACTTGTTTATAAACTTGTACTTCGTCTATAACTTTTTGCCTTGTGCCTTTTATGTATGTAATTGGAGGAAGTATGTAAGAGACATAGATCACATTATTATTTATAAGAATTCACATGTTTTGAGTAAAATCCAAATGCCTTAAGCATCTAGTGCAAATTCTAAGTAGATATATATATATAGGAAATTTATCCAATGCGCACAGGGCCCATTTGAGTTCGGATGAGCACCCAATCCTAGCCATCCATCCCAAAAAAATAGGAACCGATTTTCTTATGGAAATAAAACAAAACCGGAAATTAGGACATTGCTAAAAATAGCTTTGCATTTCTGGAAAGTGGAAGGCGCGTGCATTTGATTGCTAAAATATACCGTTTCATTCCAAAGCAAGGCATTTCTTTTGTTCCAACGCAATTTGTGAGGTATGTGATTCGATTTCATGATTTAATAGATTATTTCTATCATAATTTCGTTGTTTTAATGATATTTTATTTTTTAGCAATGTTTGTTTTGGGATCAAAACGACGGGATGATGAATTCAGTAACTTTTTTTATGAATACTGCATATTTTTTATCGTAAGCAATGTTTATTCGAGAAGTATGATCGAAATATGAGAAAGTTGTATTCATAATATCGATTTTTATTCGTTTTGATACATGATTTGTATTCCTAAATGATTTTTTTATCGAAGGTATTTTAATTTCATATAATAAAAAGTTACAGTAAATTTTTAACTTTATTGTTGGCTTTGAGTAACTTTTATTACATGTATCAGTAAGTTTTATATATATGTTAGTAAGAAATTCCATATAACTTGTACTAGTAACTGTCGGATAATGACCAGTAACATTTAATATATGATTTGGTAACATTGTAAACCATTACTAGTATTTTAATAACTTACATATATAACAAGTAATATTTACACTATCCATCAGTAACTTTTTTGCATGTAGAAGTAACTTTATAATAATAACAAGTAACTTTGGTAACATTGTAACTTCAATACTGGTTGTCAGTAACTATATTATATTACTTATCATATAACAAACGTTACTAACAATTCATTATAAGTTACTTGTCATTGAATAATTCTTACTGAAGCAAGTATATTACTGAGTTACTATTCTTTATACAATTCTTACTATTCACGGATATAAAATAGTACTGAAGCAAGTAACTTCCTAAAACGTTATTGAAAAATTTGTAAGTAATGTCTATTCTTTTCCAATTTCCTGATATTTTAATTTTTAAATGGTCAACTAACTTATTGTTTCTTGCAGAACAATGCAACAATTTGGATTTTTGAAGAAGCTGTTGTTATGCCGAGGAGCGGGAGCAAAACAACACCATCTAAATGGACTAGAAGACAACAGTTGAAATTTGAATGTTTACCATATAACAATAATTAAGTAATTTATGTGTGGCTTTCAGTAACACTTGACGTATTACAAGTAATTTAATAAGCTACATAAGTAAGTAAGGAATACAAGTAAGATATATAGAAGAATCAGTAACATGTAATAATAACAAGTAAATAATGATCTCACAATAATAATTACTTGAGAACGTAATATGTATTACTTGAGTAACATGAATGAATTACTGATTTCTTTCCATTGTAAGTCACGGACATTGCTCAAGTAAGAAAGTAACATATAATCATTAACATATTCACCTTCTATACGATTAATATGGAAATAGTACTTTGAAAAGGAAGTTATTAAATACATACACATAAGGAAAATCAAATTCGTGAACTAATAGAATGCTTCATTGACGAAAAAGGAAAAATATTACAGAAATGAATGCAATACGCATTACATATACAATGGTATTACCAATCTTTTGTTATGTTATTACTGATCTCGCAACACACATTTACTTGTCCATTGTATACGAATTACTAAGTTCTGCACATATTAACTATTTGGATGAAAATTACTGATCATTGTCTTCATATTACTGATCTCATAACAAGCATTTACTTGACCAAAGTATATTTGTTATTATCCAGTCGTTTGGATCATAATAATCCGCACGAAATCATTTATTTGAATCTTTTCTTTCCAAAATCGTCATCCCTATTTTTAAGGACACTGTATAATTGGAAATATAGTCATTGTTAAATACGTGGTAGCCTATAATTAGAAATATAGTTGTTACTAATACCGTCACCTACCAAATGAAACCAACATGTACACGTGGCGAGCCCACGTTTGGTGCTCACCACAACACAAATGGGCCCTGTGCGCATTGGATAAGCCCTCTCTCTATATATATATATATTAAAAATATAAAGAACAAATAATTATCTTTGATCAATATGATATAATCATGGCTTTGAAGAGGCTACATAGGAGCTCGATACTTAAGAGGGGTATATTTTCCTTTTTGTTCGAGTGATGCTATGTAATTAAGCTGTTATACACTTCGATAAATGAATGAAATGCTCTTCATATTATTTAAGGTGTTTTTTGGAATTACTTCTCTTCGTGATGTTAATACATTTGTTCTTAGTTTTCAAACGAGTTCCTATAAGACTTTTCTAATAATTATAAGGCTCCTAAATTGAATTATTTGTATCCTACATTGCGTGCAACTATTGGATCTAATTTTACATTCCAAGCCAAGCCAAGCCAAACCGAACTGAACCGAACGATTTGGATTGATGTTAACCAAATCATGCATGGATTTTTTAATGGATGTTATAAGTAAAATTGATCTTATTTATATTTTAATCGAAACAACTCAATTAGTCGGCTTTTAAGCCAGTAATCAAAGCTCCATGCATAGAGTGTCAATGGAACCTTCATGCTTAGAGATTTCAAATGACACCACATTTTTTCTTTTTTTGGATCTCGAACAAAAGTTTATGAAATTCAGAAGGTGTCCATCTCTTTTTTTCAAAATACAAACAACATATAAGCGGTTAACCTTCAGAAATATTCGTTGCGTAAAGGGTCACATGCTTAGATATCTTCAAAATTTTACGTTGGTTTCATATATAAATATTGTTGTGGATATATATTTTATTACATGCAAAAAAACTTACCTTCTTTCAGTACAATTGATATAATTATTATAAAACAAATATATTAGTAGTTTATATCGAGTTATGCCATGCAATACATGAATATTTAACCTAATTTATATAGTATTTCTGCTATTATCTGTATCCAATTCATATTCATTTTATGTTCGCATTTGTTTTTGAAGATATGATAATAAAGATTTCTTATCAGTCGTATACGTATTTGCATTCATATTCGTATATAAAAAATGATAAGAATATTATCTTCCATTATATTCACAATTCACATCGTTCGAGTGGAAGTATTCATTGTTGACAAACTAAGCAAAGGATTGTCACCCATCGCTATTTGAGCAGAGAATTATCGTCATAACGAGACTCCGCACAACTATCCTTCATAAATACTACATATCCTTTATTAATACTACGCTTACAATTTACCAAGTCGATCAGATTCAAATTAGACGCATCTTAACTTATTGTGTATCCTTAACAAGAGGAATATCAGAACCAATTCCATCAATGTAAAATCTGCGGAAAAACACTTCAACTATATAGGATTTAAAATAAAGGATTTTTCACTTATGCCTCTCTAAAATTATGCTATTATAGTTATGTTCGTACTTTTTTGCAATAACACTTGTACTCTTATATTCTTACAAAATTCACGGTACTACACTTCTGTTATTAGACTGCAAATGGAATTATTGTGAATTTTGTGAGATTACAGATGCATAAGTGTTATTGCAGAAAAAAGGAACATAACTGTAACTACTGTATCTTAGAAGGGTACTAGTGCAAAAAACCCTTCTCCGTCAATATCACATTTGGAAGATGCAATATCGGGTTTCTCAAATGTACCTCCCAGAACCTATTTCAACAAAATTAAAATAAAGGCATCGTCTTATGATTCCTCTATTCTCAGCAGATGAGGCATGCCCAGTATGCCACAAATCTTGCCTAGACTCCTTTGGGGAGCATGCCGTTCATTGTCGTGAACTCCCAGATTTTAAATATAGACACGATCTTGTCAGAGATGTCCTCTATGATGTTCTCAAGAAGGCTGGGGTTGCGTCAAAGAAAGAAGCACCTGTGAATTTTTTGTCTGATCCACACAGGGTGAGATCCACACTCAGACCGGCAGATGTTTTAATTTTTGGTTGGGTTGGAGGAAAACATGCATCTGTTGATTTAACTGGAGTGTCTCCGTTAGTTGGTCCGATAAAAAGCGATTTTACTGCGGGATACGCTGCACAGAAAGCTGCCTCAACCAAAGTTGCTAAACATGAGAAGGTTTGTATTGACAATCAACATGTCTTCATCCCTTTCGGGTTTGATACCTTTGAGTTCTTGACGTCTGAAGCTGTAGAGCTCCTTCAGAGGTCCAGAAAATTATGCATAGCAATGTTATAGTTTTCAGATCTATAGATGTTGTGTTCGGAAGAATTGAAATTGCCATCTAAAAGAGATTGACGGCACAACTTGTTGCCCACCTCTCAAAAGTTTGGTTGTAATATGTTTCAAAGTTTGTATTTGATATTAGTTGAATTCGGAGTCTTTCTTTGCAACACTAAATAAAGGACTATTTTGCGCAGTTTCGTCGACTTCTTCATCCGTTGCACAAAAACCGTAATCATCCGCTGGTAGTTTCCTCGGCCGAAGAGCTAGAAGATCGGAAGAGAGCAGCGCAAACATGCGGGGATCCAGTTCCCCTTCCTCCCATCACCATCGATCGACCCATCTCCAATGCCTCGCCGCGCGTTGGATCGCTGTGATTGCTGCGTTGTTGGTGCCTTTGGCCGCCGCGGCCGAAGGGATCGAAGGTGCTTCGGCGGTGGCGGGGAGGAGCCTCCTGGGGTTCACGGAGAAGCAAGGCAACGTCTCCTACATCTGCTCTCCCTCGGGCCCTTGCCTCCGCTGCCAGTACTCCGAGAAGGTGCGTACCTTAGGGCCTATGTTAGGTTTTGTTCTGGATTGGATTGGATTTGTGCTCAAAATGCGATCTTTGACGAGCGCGGAGGTAGATGATTGTTGGGAATGTCAGTTTCAATTATGTAAATGGATTCTGACTGCAAAAAAGAACTGGAAGTTAGTTCTATTATGTGGGTTTTGGACTGGGCATCGAGATCTAGGGTATTGGGGGCAAGGTGAAGATGGGAGATTAGCTTAGTGTCCACCTTGTAAAACACCGAGATGAATCTATTCAGATTGATGGGAGTCGCCTTCCCCTCTCGCTCCTTTTCATATTGCACTAATTTATGAAGTACTATCTGTATTGCTTCTTTTGATTCTGCTAATTTTCGTGTTTTGGGCATGTTTTGTCAGGCAAAATGCCAACATTGGTACTTTGAATTGCACAGAATTGTAAAATAACTAACAAATTATATTTTGAAATCTCCTCAACTTATTAATACTATCTTCAGGTTGTGAAGGTGGCATCTTTGTATCCTTAATACCACATGGGCAGATATGAAAATAGTTTCTTACCGTTGTGAATGGAAGGGCACATAGCAAATGTTTTCCTACTTTGAGTCATAGGCTTTTAGAAGTCTAAAGTTTGTGGTTTGGCGATGGAGATTATGACAGCTTGTTGAGATTATCCCCTACCTAGTTTTTTTTGGAAAATCAGAGATGGCCATTAGAGGTTAATGATCTTCCAGATTGATTGATTGAAAGCCATAAACAAGGCGGTGCTCGTGCAAAACACTTGCATTTTTCTATCCAAATTACTTCAATAATGGGTAGTTGAGAAGACTGCGTACTCCATTGAAGGCCTTGATGAATTGCCTATGAAAACTGGCATGCCCAAGAAAAGACCCACTTAGGCTGATTGAGCCATTGAGGTTGGGGGTGGAAATTTGGAGACTATTTCCACTATGGCTGTATTAGTTTCAACTCCACGTATGAAAACAATTGAAATGATTCTTCATGCTTCAACATTAGAGAAAGGATTCGAAGACGTAGGAGACTTTACATATTGTCCACAGTTATTTGGAATCCGTGATATGTGATGATATCCTGAGAAAGAGGCGGGGCTACTCATAACTTGTCCTCAAGCCACATGCTCTTTCAGTTAGTAGTTAGGTTGTTTAGTCGCTATAAAACACTGCCCTTATTGTGGGCCCGGTGCATTGTGGTCCTCTTTTTCATTCAGTCATGCGACAATACGGTAGCATCTTTTTCTTGATGAAGCAAAGAAGAATCTTTTCCCCGAAAAGACAAAGGAACTAGGAATGGAGTAAATAAAAAAATGTATTCTTGATAAGTGAAATCCACCCATTGAAAATCACGCGCCGAATATGAGGCTATGAAAAGAGTAATAGACAAGCAACCATGCAGATGAGGATGACAATTGACGGAAAGGGTACATAGCAACAAATGCAATGAAATAGATCAACAATGTACACCTTTTGAATGTAAGTGATGTATTTATCTTTGAGGACATGAAGTGAAAGTTGTGTGAGCATGGAACAAAAATCCTTAATTGAGTTCTCTCCTCAAATATACATGCTATGGGTTCATATCTAAGGTAAATTATAGGTAATATGTTCTTTTTGAGGATGTGTGTTACCTTGACTGATGCATAAAGAGCAATATCTGCCTACAGTTTCCTCCTCCCTTCCTTTTGTAAATCGTGATTGCAACATGTTCTCTTTTCATCAGTGATGCTCGTCTTTCAAATGGAAGGGATGTATTTATCTGTGAGGACATGAATTTAGAGTGTTCATTCCAGGTCTTTTCTCGAATCCTGGACATTGTAAGTCCATCCGTAGCCCCCTTTACTAGTTTCAATAAATCCGGGGTGAACACCAAAGCGTGTCTCCCCCTTTTTTGACTAAAAAAATGAAATTAGAGTTGAGTATGAAATAGAAATCCCTATTCGCATTCTCTTCTAAAATATACATGCTATGGGTTCTTATCTCAGATAAATTAGAGATAAAGTGTTCTTTTTGAGGAAATAGACTGTGCTTTACCTTGATTATTGCATGGGCAATATCTGCTAACTGTTTCCTCCTTTTGTAAACCATGATTACAACATGTTCTCTTTTCATCCTTGATGCTCACCTTTCGAATGGAAGGAATGCATTTATTTGTGACGACATGAAGTTGAAGTTGTGTGTGTATGAATCACAAATCCTTACCTGAGTTCTATCCTTAATTTACATGTTATGGGGTCTTATCTATGGTAAATTATAGATAATGTGTTCTTGTTGAGGAAGCATATAATGTGTATTACCTTGATTGTTGTATATAAAGGGCATTATCTGTCAACAATACCCTCCTCTTGTAAACCATGATTACAATACGTTCCCCTTTCATCAACCACATTAAAATTTTGACCATGATGTTACTGCAGTTGAGATGTGGGATGGGGACTCTTTTTTCCGATCTTTCACTCTGATCTGACATAGCAACATGTGGAGGACCTTATGGCATTGGAGGGGTTGGATGGTTTTGAGGGTTTATTGGTGGGACATGATCACTGTTGTTGGGTCGACGTTAGGTTTTCGATTCAGGAAGCCTACAAGGCTATCCACGGGGTGTTGATTTTTGATCCATGAGGATATATTGCTGAGTGCAAGAGGTCTTGGAGTTGGAAGGTTTCGATAGGAGTCAATGTATTTCTTCGGTTATTTAGACGTGGAAGGGTGAGGATGCCAATCATCTTTTCTTCAAGGGTGCTAATGCCATGTGTAATTGTATCCATGGTCTGGGCTTAGTGAAGATGTCAAGCATCTTTTCTTCAAATGTGATAGTTCTAAAAGTGTTTAGGAGAAGATGGTAGTTTCCGGAGGTGGCTTTCGATTACTTCGCAAATCCTGGGACTCTCTTGGTTCAAGTTGATGTGACTTTGGGTAGGATAGAACCATGGTGGTGGCCATGGTGTGGGATCTTTGATTGGCAAGGAATGAGGTGGTGTTCTAGCAGGATAGATTTTACATCAACATAGTAGAGCATGCCAAGTATTTGGCCGTCTCTTGGTGGTTGTAATTTTTCTTGCGGTTAGCCTTGTACTTGTGATATTGTGAATTCATGAAGAAGTTTTTGATGAGCACCTTATTAACTCTTCATAAACGAACTTGGGATTTGCAGTCCCAAGTAAGATCAGTTCAGGATCATGGGATACTTTCCAATCAGATAGGAAGGGCTGCTATACAAAGTGTATTTAAGTCACCCTTTTTCTTTCGAATAAAAGAAAATAAAGTCTTGACCTCTATGGGCACCTTGATATTTTATATACATCTCAATCGCAAAGATGAACAAGATCCTTAGATCTTTCCTCTTTGTTGGGTTTTTATATATTGCCACAATGGAGGATCGTCCCCATCCCACTCCCAACAATCTTAAGTTCCCTTTGTCGAGTCCTCTTTGTCGATCTAAACTCTCAAAGTTGGAAAAGCGACACAGTGAAGTCATTACATTAGGCATCCGGGAAGGTGAAGGTGAATGAGGGAGTCCCTGTTTTGCTAGTTATCCATGTTGGGGACCAACAAACCGCCATAGTGGTTGGGAAAATGATACCGAATCCATTAACAGGGGCAAGATTTCCTTTAACCTATGGGGATTGACAATCCATCCATCCAACAAGGAAAAGAGCTACATTCGAACAATAAGCAGTAACTTTTCGATCACAAATTTGATAAACAGAAAGGGCCCTTGGGATTCAAACATGCTCCATTAAGTCCATGGTTTCATCATATCATGTACATAAAACATTGCTTGGGTCATGTACCCCTCACTTTGAGCTTCATGTATACATCTTCTGATAGAGGATGTTTTGTTTTGTTTAATAAACTTGGGGCGGACACCATCGAGTGTTTCCCCCTATCTTTTAGACTCTCAAAAAAATGTATACATCTTCTGATAGAGGACAAGAAGAGGGATATCGATTGGAGTCAGATGTCGTGGTAGAATAGCATGAAGGAGGGGATACAAACACCGGATACTTACATGCAATAGTAAGTGTGCACAAGAGGCGTAACATAGTGCACTCTATTGAGGTGGACGGAGAGTAGCTGGAGGGAGATCGGGCCATTAGTGACGGTGAGGCGTCACTTCCATGAACTTAGCAGGTGTGTACCCAATGATGGTTCCAGATGTGAGGATAGGGATGTCCTGATATGCATGCTGAGAAGTTGACACGACTGTTCATTCTTTTTTGAATCAAAAAGGAGGAAACACCCCAGAGGTGTCCGTCCAAGCTTTTATTAAGAGGAAAGTGTTACAAGGAACGACTGTTCATTCTTGCAGAGGCCCGAATGGAGAATTCTGATCTGAATGCTAATGGCTCTCCAGGTCGGGATGGCTTTCCGATTTTTTCTCAGGAAAATTCTAGATGTAGTTGGCAAGAAGACTTTGGATGTTTTCGAGGAGTTGTGGAAGGAGAATCGTGGTTTTTAGAAACTGAACCACTCTATTTTGTTCCTTCTCTTAAAGGATGTGGTTCGGAAGGTAGAGGGTATACACACTATTGCCTTGTAGAGTGTCATATTTATCATTGTGGCAAAGATGTTGGTCGAACGATTAAGGAAGGTTCTTGGCTCAACTATTGATCCCATGCAGTCCGAGCAGACATATGATGAATTGAATGGTATTATGGCCTTTAGAGATCATTGCAGAATGGTAGTGAAAGAAGACTAAAGGCTTCTTGTGAAAGGTTGACTTCTCCAAGGCATATAATTGTGTTGATTGGATGTTCATTTGAGCATCTCTAGTTTACATGGATTTTCCAGGAAAGTGGATTGATTGGACGAAGAGACGTGTGTTGACCTCCTCCTATGTTATGCTGGTCAATTGTAGAGGTAGATGGGTAGTTTTTTCAGCTGCAGAGAGGGGTTCAGTAGAGTTGCTTGCTGGCTCCACGACTTTTTGTCCTTGTAGCTGATGCCTTGGCCAGAATGGTTTCTAAGGAAATGGAGCTGGCTTTGCTTCTGGATTTAGCATTGGTGATGTTTCTTTGTTGATTCTTCAGTATGTTGGCGTATTTTTTTATGGAAGGTGATGTGGGATCAGTTGAGGGAGTTGTTGTTGTGCTTAAGTTGTTTGGGATAGTTTTTGGGTTGTGGATCAAGTTTTTGTCCCCTTAGATATGAACGAAGGGGAGGTTAAGGGTTGTGCTTTTGTTCTTCATATGCAAGATTGATTTTCCTTTGGTAATGGCAGATTGAGCATGAAAATTGGTTACTTGTGATTGAGAATATGGAATGAAAGGTTTTTTTAAAATAAGGAAATGGTGAAGCCTTGAATTGGGACCTACCTTAATAATATATTAATACTATATTAAAAAAGGATACGAGGTTATTGTACATCTAACCAAGCAATGTAGAGAGCCTTGTAATGCTCTAGAACTTTCTCAGAATAAAAACATTGATCACTTAAGATGGATTCATTCCTAGTGAGCGAAATAGACTGTAGTAGAGCATAAAGGAGGGAGTTGTCCTCCTGAGAGTTAGAAAAAAATCTTAATGGAGCTCCAGAAAGAACTGAAATATCAATCTTGAGCCACAATATGACAATGCCTTCCCACACATTCACTGAGAATCTACACCTAAAGAATCAATGATCCAAATCTTCAACTCCATCCACGTATCTCGAACAAGACACATCCCTGACTCACAAGAACTTATCTCTACGCTCCTTTTTAAGTAGACACCCATGCAGATCGAGCCAAAGGAATAACTTTACTCTCTAAAGGGTCTTGCTCTTCCAAGTCAATGAAAAAACTTTGCAAGGTCTTCATGAGTGGAGGTCTTCATGAATGAGATTTTGTGTCCAGGAGAAGATTTTGTGTCCAAGAAATTTTTTTGCATGCCCTCTTAGTCGAAGAGCCACCTTGTACCCATACTCAATGGTCCTTCCCACAGGAATGGCTCTCAGCATCCTTTAACTCCTGCATCGTACCCAAAAAATCCACCAACCTTTGCTCAGAAAAAAATGTATGAAAAGAGGGAGCCTAATTGGCAGTTGAATATGCTTGGGCCGCTATTGTACCTCGATCATAAGCCACTAGAAACAATTTAGGTTGGCATTCACACAGGGGGGCTGATCCAACCCAATCATCTAAGCAGAATTGAAACACCTCTTTGTTGCCCACCACCAGTTAAAGCGGACTTATCATCTCAGCCTCAGGTAGAAGTTTAGATTTGCCATGCCAAAGAGAGGAGGGGAGTCGAATATGTTGTGTTGATGGCGGGTCGTTAATCTCATAAATATTTTGCATAAGACGACATATTGGGTCATTTGTGTTGCCCCAAAGCATGATAATCCTTTTCGCTATAAGTGCCTTGTTCATGTGTTCCAACCTTGTTATGTTGAGACCTCCATCATTCTTATGTTGTGTCATAGTCTCCTAATCAATAAGATGAAATGCACCCTTCTCTCCCCCATCCTTTGCCCTGAAAATTACCTCGTCGTATTTTCTAGAGTCATTCTCACACCCACTGGGAGCAATCTAGTAGAAGAGAAAAATATAGGTATTGCCGACAAGACATGCTTGAAGTGGACCAATCTTCACCCCTTAGACAGGGACACACCTTTCCATCCGATCATCTTCCTTTCCAATTTGTCCAGAAACGGGCACCAATCTAGAGATTGGAGTCCACAATCACCAATGGTAGACACATATACGTGATTGGGAGGGACACCCGTGTGCCCCTTCCAGAGATAATCCAAACGACACAAAAGACAATTACTGTGTGGCCAAAAACGTCGTCGAAAATGTCCATGATACAGAAGCTCATCTTGCCGGCTCCACTCCACCATGCTAACTCTAAGACAGAAGGTCACCTTGCCTGCTCCACTCCACCATGCTAACTCTGAGGCCAGAAGACCCACTGGGGAATGCCCTCTCTAGGATATACACCCTTTAGTGGTGGAACAAGGTAAAAGTCTTCTTTTATTGTGGTTACGTGATTTGATTTTGTCCCCACATTTTCTCTATTTTTCTGGGTTCATCCCCTCTATTGAGATCTTTGTTCTGAACTTGCGCTTTCGGGTCTCTATCTGATCACTAGATGACCCCAGAGGGAGATCAGGTGATTGATTCATTGTCTTTTAGGTTTTCAAGCAGCTTCTGAAAATCAGTTATTTTATTTGGAGACACAAGCCCTTTCTCGACATACTTTTTGGTAGTACTGATCCCCTTACCGAAGGGATATTCATGGCATTTTTAGAGCAACCGTGCCACAGTAATTCCTGTGATCAGCCATCACTTAGAAGGCCTCTGCAATGATTTCCTAGATAGACTAACTCTCCATTAGTGCATTATGAAACATGGAAATAGCCTCCCCACTTCCGTTCTGTGTCCTTTGCAAAAAATTTGGACCATGCATAACTATAGAGTTCAAAATACGATCAATACTCGCCCATTCTAAATGTTATCACCCTGTACTGGGGGAGAAAAGGAACAGCGGTTCAGCATCTAGAAACCAACATGTGCGTCCAACATTTCCACATATCATCTCCTCAGTACACAACCCAGAACATTCTTGGACCTCGTTTATAACATTTACATTTACATATATTTAGATGATATGAGAAATATGATATTTTTTATGTTGTCTCCACAGGACCAGTATGAAAGTGGTCCTTGTAGCCGACAACCAGTGTAAAAAATATTTGAACCTTTCAAAATGGATTTAAGCAAGAATCCATGTAGCGGACTCTACTTAAAGGGGTGGGGGGGAGGGGGAGGCTTTGCTCTCTCTTTTTTTTGTCTCCACAGGACATTTTTCCCTTTAATAATCGAAATAAAACCTTTTGCTAAAAGAAAAACTGCAGATTTTCAATTTCATAAAAAAGCAAATGAGATATTCTGGTCGATTCATATTCACTGTGTTTAACTTTAATTATTAGTTTTCTGCTGAATATTTTTGTCTTGCATCCTGGCACTGTATTCATTTATTTGCACCTCTGCTGTTCCTTCGTCTGCTCACATTTTTTCTTCTTATGTGCTGGCCTTCACATGTAAAGAATGATGAGAAGTATCGCTGTAGTGAAACTGGTTACCGCATACCTCTTAAGTGCGAGGAAATTCAGAATAGCTCAACTGGAGACGGTAACAATCTTGGAAGAAGGTTGTCGTCTTTGCATGGCAAAGAAAAAGTTTCCCTTGATGCATATAGGGGGAGGCTTGGGAGATCTTTGTCTATGGCTAGATATTTCAGATGGAGAAGGTTGCTAGATGCTTCATCGGCACCTGCCCTTGAAAAACGAAGTTACATCACCTACCGGAGCTGCTTACCCGTAGAAACAGAAGAAAGGCTGTCTGTTTTTGGTTTTGAGGTATGCAAATTTACCCGAAGTGAATTTGATGGGGGCAGTCTATTGATTTTGTCCCTTGTTTTTTTCCTGGAATTTCACTGTCTGGCCATGTTTGTTAACGGCTTTGGGAATTAAATCGACCAGAAACCTTAGGAAGCTACGGTAATTCCACTCAATGGGTCTGAATCCCTTACGGCATCTGGTTTCCTTTATCAAATCTTTTCCATTCATCTGTGAGCCCTCTTCAATGGAAGATCCCAACAAACTTGCTCGAGAGGAACAAGTTGTGGTTAGATGAGGCAATCCAAAATTGGGAATTTATTGAGATTAGGATTTGAACAATTTTTAGGTTTTAATTATGATCCATTTATTTAATATGATTAGAAAAATATAAACAAATTATGAAGATCTAATTTTGGTAATATTATTGAATTAGTTTAATTAAATAATGATCAATTAGGGGACCGTTAATTAGGTTTGATTGTGGTTTGATTTTTATTTGTTATTTTCTTTTGTAAGTTCACCCTTTCCTATCTTTTTGTAGAAAATAGGCTATATTGATTGAGAATTAGAGTTTAACTCATAGTCATATTTATCCCCCTCTCTTTTATGTTGAGAATGTGAAATGATATGCACAACCTCAAGAACAAGAAGAAGAAAAACATGAAGTTATGTGGTTCATGATGGTCCTGAAGAATCACATGCTCTACGAGAGAAGGGATCCTTGTGGTCAAATCTTCACATTGTACTTCTCAAGGATTATTAAAGATATGTGGTTCTTTATACAACCCCATCGATACATGCAAGTTTCAGCAATAAGCAATGTGAGATTACACATGAGATTCGTATTAATTGGATTTTGGACTGATATTGGTCCACTTGCCTCTCGCTTTTTGCACCTCTTTGCACTAGCCGCTGCCCATAATTCTCTGGTATTCTATTGTTGGGATAACAATACTTGGATGCCTTCTTTTGTGACTGGTCTATTAGACCACGTATGGAGGATCTTTTGGGGCTCCTAGCATCAATTAATCACATGGTTGGGCCGGCTATATTGAGAGATTGCTGGTATTGGAGGGACGGTGACTTTTCAGTCAAACGTGCTTACAAGGCAATGATCGCTCCTCCCGCATCCTCACCTGAACGCATTGTTCGTGATTGCATTTTTATACCCGACATCAAAATACCAACACACGTCAATGTTTTTTTGTGGCTCTTATGAAGAGGCCGAACTTTGACAGAGATCACTGCTCTAGTATCCTCATGGGAAGTTTCGATATCTGTCCACTTTGTAATGGAGCGGTGGAGAGTATTGGCAATGTGTTCTTCACTTGCAAGAAGATCAAGCTTGTCAATTAGGAGCTGGGGCTTGACTGGGTGTCTACTATTGACAGTGACACATTTTGGGACTTGATCTACCTGGTGGAGCGTCCTCCAACTAAGATTTTTCTTCATTTGGCAACAATTTGGGCGATCTAGTTAGCGAGAAATGGGGGTGATTTTTTCTTTAGACAAATTTTATCCTGAGAATGTAATTTTTCCATGCTAGGACTATCCTCGAGTCGTGGCTTCTATGAGGTAACCATGTGCATCCTTTTGTTTTTTCTATTGAAGTAAATTTGGGGTGAACGCCATAGCGTGTTCCCCCTTCTTGGACTCAAAAAAATTGGATTTTGGAGATACTCTATTAACCATCTAAATATATAATCCAACAATCCCCCTCAAACCCTCAAGTTCGCCGATGATACCATCTGTTTTATTGAGGGTGGGCCCTCGGAGGTCGCCGGAATGGCAGCTACTCTTGAGCTTTTCAGTGACGTTTCCGGCCTCGTGATCAATGGGAATAAGTCCAAGGTGGTTCCTTTTGGTATGACGCACGCGGAGGTACTCGATTGCAGCCGGCTTCTGGGTGCCTCCCCTGGGGGGTTCCCGTTCGACTATCTCGGATTACCCCTGACTATCTCGGATTACCCCTGACTATGGATTACCCCTGACACAGGGGCGGGCGGCTTGTTCTCCTTAAAGTGGTGCTCTCTTCCATTCCAATCTACTTCTTTTCAGTTCGTGGTATGCCTAAGGAGATTATGGTGCGGCTGGAAAAATGCATGAGGGGCTTCCTTTGGGGAAGGAAGGGCAAGGGGAGTAGGGGTGTGCCTTTGGTGAATTGGGAGGATGTTACGAGGCCCAAGCGGTTGGGGGGCTTGGGCGTGAGGCGTTTGGAAGCGGCTAACGATGCACTTCTGTTTAAATGGGCTGCTCGGATCTGGGGGAATGAGGACAATTTCTTGGTGAATGTTCTGAGGGAGACGCTGGGCGCGCACTTCCTGCCTGTTCAGCGGGCGACTTCTACGGCACACCTTACCACCTTTTGGCGGGGGGTCTTGAAGGTCTTCAATCAAAATCGTCCCCTATTTATACCGGTTCTGGGAGATGGCAACTCCTTCAGATTTTGGGTTGATGACTGGTCGGGCAGGGGTCCTATTAAGGACATCTACCTGCGTCTGTTTGCTTTGGTTGAAGACAAAGACGCTATGGTGGCTTCTTGCTGGAGAGAGACCTGTTGGTGCCCGAGGATTTCCGCTTTAACCTTTTCGAGCAACGGCTGGAGGATCTTATTTCGTTAATGACGCTTCTCGCGGATGCCAGCAAGCGATCTCTCGGGAGGGATCACTGTCAATGGAGGGATGGGTCCTTCTCTACTCGGAAGGCGTATTTGGCTCTTGTTCTTCCTCCGATCGTGGCTGATGCGCCCCTGGTGCGCGATTGCAAATTTTTCTGGGGACTCAAGTTACCTGAGCGCATTGGCGTTTTTCTCTGGCTCCTTCGCAGGGGGAGACTTCTCACTCGTGATCGTTGTGCCTATCTCTTTTCTAATGTTGGGCCCATTTGCGGCCTCTGTGGCACGGAGCGCGAAACCACTGACCATCTGTTCCTTCACTGCGGCTTCGTTCGTGATCTTTGGTCTGACTTGGATTGGCTTTGCACTGCCTCTTGCACGGCCTTATGCGACATCTTGGCTTCTTCCACTGGCAGGGCTAGGAGGGATCTGTTGGTCCCGCTTGCGCGTTTGTGGAGCATTTGGTTGGGGAGGAACGAGGCCTTATTCGCGGGACAACGTTTTTATAAAGAAAATGTCGCGATACAAGCTACGCGGTTTGTGGAATATTGGTCTCCTGGGTAGGACGGCTTTTTGTTTGCGCAGTGGAGGCGGGGTTCCATGCCTCGCGGTCGATATCGTGGGAGCCTTAATTTTCGACATGGTTTGTAATTTTTTACTTGTGCGTATGTAAAACCTCTTTATGCCATTTTGAATAAATTGGGGTGAACATCAACGAATGTGTCCCCCTTTGTTGAGTTTCAAAAAAAAATCCCCCTCAAGTTGGAGTTGGAAAATGCAGCTTGTTAGTTGTTACCAAAGAAAACAATCAACACATCTTCACTTGATACATCCTCTAAGGAGCTGGGAGGAGGCCCATTTAAAATAGTTTATGCTGAGAGAAAACCCCGTACAGTGGAGATAACCTTATGAGGAGATATATGCTTGGTCTAGTTGCTCAATCAAGATGACCCACTGGAGGTAGATATGCTAGAGTGTTGATGTTCTTACGATTGAGATGGGGACCTCAAACTCAAAGACTGTGTTTCTCTCGCATAGGAACCTTGAATGGATTGTTAGATATGATTCTTGAAGAAGAGATCTCGTTCTAGGAACTGTGAGCATAGACTATAGAGAGAGAGATGGATGACTCTTTGTTAGCTAATTTAAGTTAAAAAAGTTGTACCCCACTCCCATGCTCCCTCTTTCTCACACGTTTACTCAAACATTAGAATAATTGAAGAGTAAATGGGCTTTACTGAATTTCTCATGCCTTTTTGTGGTCTATTTTGTTCTCCCTTTTTTACAACATTTCCTTTTTTGGTTGTTTTCCCCTTTTTCCTTTCCTTTTTTCCAATAGTCCTTTTCCGTTTTTTATATTGTTTGCTTTTCTGTTTCGTAACTTTCGTTTTTGTTAGAACTTTTTTTTTGCGATTTTCATCATATTTTTTGTAAGTGGAACAACAGTTGGTGCGAGGGGTTCAGAAAGAATAAAATAAAAAGAAACCGTGAGGATTTAATGGGTTGATGCCCAACTAGGTATAACATTCACAACTGGATACTGACCCATTTACTCTCCTTAACAAATGATGTTTAGGAAGTACCAATCATCATCGTCAAGGCTCTCCTCGTGAAGATGCTGTGACAACAAGAGCTATGTCCTTTTTCTGGAGCAAGTGTCGGCTTTCTTGCACAGGCATAATCGGTCTAGTCTTATAACAAAAAATCAGCTGTCTAGTTGCGACGTGAAGCGCCACCTTGCTTAGCTCTATTCTTCATTCGGAAAATGATTTGTAAAAACCCATTGATGATCATTGCCTTTCACATTTAACTGGATGCACTGACAGGAAGGGTACCTTGCGCCATCACCTCATAGCCTCAAGTTGCCTTGTTAGGATAGAGAAAACATCGCTCTTGCAACTACGCTTCCTAGAGACGTCATCGCTTTCTTTTTTTCTAGCATACATAGGTCATTGCCTCAACTGCTTCACATTATTGTGCATGATCACTTCTCTAGAAGGAAGTGTGATAACTTTTGTCTATGTCTTGCATCGATTATGCATTGCCTTCTTTTTTTCTTAAAAGAAAAAAAGGGAAGGCCATGAGTGGTGCCCCACCCATGCTATGTATTAACAATGTGGCCATTCAACTTGCAAATCGGACTCAGACAGAGTCTTGACGTGATTTACAATTTTTTTCAACATAAAACCAATCCTTGCAAGAAACAATTCCATTTGAAGCTAGCTGAAGTACGCACACAAAAGAGAGGTTTAATCTGTTGATGTAGCAGTTTAAATCAAGAGACATCAGGAGAGCCCCAGAAACTCTCCTATCCAGAGTAGTTAATCCACTTACTAGATGCATCATACCTCCCCCCCAAATCCTACTAGCATGTTCACAAGTAAAGAACATTTGCTTGATATCTTCAGTTTCAGGGTTATCATCACATAAAGGATACACTATGTGGAGAAGAGAATGAATCGTTGTCTTATTCTGGTCTAGGGTTTCTTATATACCATGAGACTCTAGAGAGGAAAGAGAGGGAGAATTACAAATAAGTCCTTCGGGTTACATGGCTCAAATAAATAGAAAATACAATAACTCTAATGCACTCTCTCAAGTTGGAGTATATCTGTCGATCATACTCAACTTGGAAATCAACCACGAGAGATGTTTCTTAGGTAGCGCCTTTGTGAATATGTCTGCAAGCTGAAGCTTAGTGGAGATATGTGGAGTAGTGATCCTTCCTCCTCATACTGCATCACGAATGAAGTGACATTCAACTGCAATGTGCTTAGTTCTCTCATGGAATACATGATTGATGGCATTGTACGTAGCAGACTTGTTGTCACAGTTTAAAGGTACATGAGTAGTAGTTGGAAGTTCGAGTTCTTGTAGAAAGGAGGTAAGCCAGGCGATCTTACAGGTGCCATGTATTTTGCTTCTGCATTCGATCTAGAGAGTACTTTTGCTTCTTACTTCGCCAAGTAACCATGTTGCCACCACCGAATATGGCATAGCATGTAGTGGATCAACGATCCTCATGCAAGGTGGAGGCATCAAGGTGATCATTGATCTCATAGAAGAGTTCACGCCTAGAAGATAACTTCAAATATCGAAGGATCAGAAGAACTTCCTGCCAATGATTGTAAAGAAGTCTCTCCATATGTTGGTTGGCTCTATGTGTTGGTTGGTCTGCCCATAGCATACGATATATAGTAAGTTAGAGTAGTTTGCCCACTAGTCTTATACATCGTATAATATCCTCGAACTCATGATCAATAGATATAGAATGCTTCTTTAGTCCTGTTGGGATATTAGTGGCTTGCATCCAAGTAATCCAGCCTTAGTGGTAATGTTTAAACAATGCTTCTGCTGTGAGAGATGTAGTCCCTCTAGGGTGTGCATCACCTCAATGCCTAGGAAATAGCGGAGCTGTCAAGATCCTTCATGACAAAGAACTTCTGGAGGAAAGTCTTGGTCTCTGAAATGCCTGCTTCGTCATCTCCAGCGACAACCATATTATCAACATAGACTACAAGTTTAATACTGCCAGTAGGCCATCATCTAACGGAGACAGAGTAGTCATATGCCGTCCTATGAAATTTGAGAGTGATCTTAGTGGTTAGAATCTCAAACCACACCCAAGGGCCCTGCTTTAGGCCATAAATGGCCTTACATAGTCAACATATACACTCCCCCTCGACTATGTAATCGGGCAGGTACATTATATAAACCTCTTTTTGAGGTCACCCTAGAGAAAAGGCATTCTTCACATCAAGCTAAAAAATGGGGCATGCCTTATTTACAACTGAGATAATGCTGCATATGGAACCCATTCTTGCAACTGGAGAGAAAGTCTTAAAATAATCAACCCCATAGATCTGCATAAATCCTTTGCAATCATTCTAGCTTTCATTCTGTCAATGAACCCATTCTGTGACTGTTTGATTGTGAAGATACATCTGCATGCCATAGATCGAACTCTCAAAAGGTACGGTATAAGATTCCACGTGCCTCCAGAGATATGGGCGTTCATCTCCTCATACATGGTCCTGCAGTGCAGTGTGATGATCTTTGGGAACAGAAGTGGCTTGCAAACCTCTTCTCATAGCCAGATTAACCATCAGTAGAAGTAAAATGTGACATAGGGTGAAAAGTGCATTACCTCTTTAGTTTCCGGAGTCCGGAGAGTTATAGGAAGCTTTGAGGCACATCCGGGGCAACAGTGGTGGGAGCACTATAAGAAGGCATATCATCTTGCAAAAATGGAACTGGTAAATGTTAAGAAGTAGGTGTAGTGGTGTGCTTGCGTTTATAAACGATTAGCGGATGTGGTAGATACAAAAGGATGCTACCGATAGACTGTGTAAAGAAGCTAGTCCGCTCAAAGAAAGTGACATCTGTTGAAACATAGTATTGATGCCCAACATGATCATAGCACCTATATCCCTTCTGAGTGGGAGAGTAGCCAAGGAAAATACATTTGATAGTCCTAGGTGACAATTTGTCAGCAACATGGAAGTTATGAACAAATGCAATGCACCGGGAAATCCTCAATGGTAATGGAAAAGGAGACTCATTGGGATACAATAGAGAGAAATGAGTACCCCCTTAGAACAGTAGATGAGACCCTGTTTATGAGATGGACGGCAATTAGGATGGCATCTCCTCAATAGCACTTTGGAACCTTCATATATGTGAGGAGAGACCGAGCAATATCTAGAAGATGTCCAAATTTCGTTTCTGCTACACCATTTTGCTGAGAGGTATACAAACATGATGTCTGATGAACATCCCCTTGAGAAGCAAAGAATGATGTCTAAACTTGTTGGATGAACTCAAGAACATTGCTAGTTCGAATAATTTGCACACAAGCATAGAAAGAAGTTTTGTCATATTAAAAGAAATTTTCAACATTCATATTAATCTCCTAACATTCTTTTATTAGATAAACCCAATAGGATCCACTATATACATCCACAAAACAACAAAATATCCTTGACCACACAAAGTTTGAACCGGACAAGGCCCCGAAACATCACAACGCTAAACCGAGAAGAGTGGTATGACATGACTCTGTACGAACGAGAAATGAAGCTTGATGATGTTTTCCAGACTCACATGCCTCGTACTGGAAGGGCTTCAGACTAGAGAGTTCATGTAACATCATGAAGAGGGCCTTGTCAGAAGGATGCCCAAGGCGTAGATGCCATATGAACGGATCGCCAGAGATGGACACAACACCAACAAAAGTGGAATCCGAGGGTATGTCTAGATAATATAGGCTCTTCTTCTCATGTCCCATCAAAATTTTACCTCATTCTGTTGTCCTGAAAATAACAACAAAATTCATCAAATATCACGTGGCAGTTAAGCCCAGTACAAAGCTTATGAATAGACAACAAGTTGAGAGGAAAATCAGGAGCACAATGAACTCTAGATAGTTGAAGCTTGGAGGAGAACTCCATAGTTCCGATGGTAGTAGCAGGCGATTGAGTTTCATTGGTGACTAGAACCGACTTCATTGATGAAGAGGATTGGAGAAGGTTAATAGAGTGTAGACTACCTTCTCTTGTCAGATGTGTAGAGGTTCCATAGTCAATGATCCAAGCAAGAGCAAGAGTACTGGTATAGTTAGTTACTATACCTGAAGTGGTAGCCAGACTAGCAGTGGTACTCTCACTTGTAGAAACATTGGGCCCAGGGTTTTGGAGAATCTGCATCGGATGGAAGTAATCAACAACATTGAGTTGGACTGTCTGTCCATCAGAATCTGGATCGGAAGATGCCTCTACAACATCATAGGCATTCTCATAGGCACTATTGGCTAGATGAGGAGGATAGCCAAACTTTTACCAACATCGCCCAGATGGATGATTCCAGCGACTACAATGAATGCACTATGGGTACTGAGGAGTAGTAGTATCTCGTCCAAGGCCTTAAATGTCGATTTCGGTCACCATTTCGGTATCGACCAAAACAGAATTTCGATGGAATTTCGGTGGAATTTCGACCGAAATTTCGGTCATTTCGGTCATTTTTTGTACTAACACCCCCATATTTCGGTCGTTTTGGTCATTTCGGTCGAATTTCGATTTCGACTGGATATCGATATTTGACAGAAATTCGACCGAATTTCGCTGAAATTTGAGGCCATGATCTCGTCCATGGTCGCAGCTCAGGTCACGTCTACGACTACAATCAAAGTTACTACCTCAGCCTCCTTGGAAGTTTTGTTGTCCTCCTCTCCTAGATGATGCTAAGTAGGCAGAAATCGCTGCGAGGGGTAAAGTAAAGGGTCGCCTAGCAGATGTCTTCGGTTCTTGAAGACGATCAAATATGGTCTTGATCGATGGCATTGACAGACTTCAAGAAATGCTCCTTCACGATTTGATACCTAGGATGCTATCTATCGAGAAAGCGATACACATGCTAGTTCGATCGATCCTGAACCTGTTTGGTACAACATGCAGGATGAAAGATCGCAAGCTTCTCATACATGCTAGTGAGATGCGTGCAATACTCGACAAAAATAAAGTCACCCTCAGGATGTATTCGAAGCGTCGTCATGCATGGGTAACTGCTCACGTGATCGCGAAGAGGCACCTCGGGACATGCAAACGTGCGGTGCAATCCGCGATTTGGTGGCATATGATCTTCTCGAGAACGATTCGCTTCCCCCTGCTAATTCCTTTTTGTCGGCGGGTGCTTCTCACGTGGACCACTCCACGCACATGTCATTCCTCCCTTGGGACCCACTTGGTACCAGTATTTGGGCTCCCCAGAGGGTTTTATCGGAGCAGCTTCTATCGGATCCTCTTTCGCTCTCGGAGCATCTATCTTGGGGACCCGATGTCTTGTGTCCTCGGCCCATCAGCTCGGTGCCTTTCTCTCTCGAGATTCATCTGGAAGAATTGCAATCTCCTCTTTCCACGCGGACGCGGACGCAGGCCTCTTTTTTTGGTGGTGAAGTCCCTGCTCTTCCCTCGACCGGTGCGGGGGACGCCTTGCTTCTCCCTCCCGCCTCTCCGGGGATATCCCCTACTCGGGACTGCGATGATCTTGACTTGCCTGCCGAAGGGGAGGTGGCGACCCCCTCGGCTGATGCTGCTATGATTGCGGGACTTTCCCCCTCGTCCCGCTTTGGTCGGAGCTACTCTCGAAGGCGGCACTCTCGCTCTGGAACCTCTCTCCTATCCTCTTGTCAGTCCTTGCGCAAGGCAGTGGCGGAGGCGGCAGGCCTCTTCCAGCTCGGTGACCGCTCCCTTGGCATTCTATGATGACTCCTTTCTGCTTCGCTGCGACTTTTGGGTTTCTCTTTTGTTTAATGAAGATTTTGTCCTGGAACGTGCGTGGTCTGGGGGACTCTGATCGTAGGCGCATTTTGGGCTCGCGCCTTGTGGAATGGGACTGCGATATCGCTTTCATTCAAGAGTCGAAGCTGTCGGCGTTGGATGACGACTTATGGAGGTCCTTTGGCGCTGGTCATCTCAATATTTTTCGTGCCTTGGATGCGACTGGTGCTAGGGGTGGTGCTATTGTGGCTTGGCGTTCTTCGCGGTTTTCTTTCTCTTCCATGAGGGTGGGCCGTCACTCCCTATCGGTGGTGTTGAATTGCTGTGCCTCTAATACTTTTATGGCGTTTACTTGTGCTTACGCCCCTACTTGTCATATTTCTCGCCGCGAGCTTTGGGAGGACTTACGCGAGGACGCTAACAATTTGGGTGACGTGCCATGGTTGTTGGGGGGTGACTTCAATGTCACTTTGCATTCGCATGATCGCCCTCGGGGTCGCGGTGGTCAGGACCCGGGTTCTTCGGATTTTATGGACCTTATTAATGATCTGGCTCTTGAACCGCTAGTCCCAAATGACATTTCTTACACGTGGCGGAATAATTCCTCGTGGTCGCGGATCGATCGTTTTTTGGTGAATAACAGTATGATGGAGACCTATCCTTTTTGCGGGGTATCTTCTAGACCGCGATCTTTTTGGGATTACAGCCCCATTATTTGGGAGGCTGGGGATGATATTCGGCCTCGTGGCATCTTCCGCTACGAGCGTTGTTGGCTTCTAGAGCCTGGCTTTAGGGACTTGGTTCGGAATCATTGGGCTCAGGATTCTTCGACGGGCAGTGCCGCTCGTCGTTTTGACCTCAAACTTTCGTCTCTCAGAAGGCTGCTGGCTTCCTTTAAGTAGGAAACTCGTTCTGCTCGCATCGCCACTCGCCTGGCGGCCGACGAGGTGATTTTGGGCTTCGATCGCATTGAGAACGACAGGGACTTGTATCCGGACGAGTTGGTCGAGCGCGCGGATGCTACGGATAAGGTGAATGTGTCGGAAGCGTTTGGTTGAGTGGCGCCAACGTTCTCAGATGCGGTGGTTGACGGCGGGCGACGCCAACACCGCTTTTTTCCACAGGGTCGCTAGTGGTCGGCGGCGCTCTAATTCTATTTCTTCTTTGCTGATTAATGGCACCCATGTCCAGAGGGAGCGGGAGTTGGGCCATGCCCTGGTGGCCTATTTTAAGGAGTGGTTCGGGCGCCGGTCCGCGCGATTGTGGCGTTGGTCGGGTGGTGGGGCTAGCGTGCTCCCCCAGGTAGATGCGATCATGGTTTTTAAAAACGCGCCTCGAGGCGTTGAGGCGTACGCCTCGAGGCGTTGAGGCGTACGCCTCGAGGCGTTTTTCTAGAAAAAACGCCTCGAGGCGCACGCCTCAAGCAGCCCCAGTGAGGCGTGCGCCTCAATTGTCATGAGGCGCGCCTCGAGGCGCTGAGGCGTGAGGCGCAAGTGAGGCGCCGCCTCAAGACTTCTTGGCTGCTCCCGCTTGCTCGGCTGCTCCCGCTTGCTCCATCGCCTGCTCGGCTGCTCCCGCCTGCTCCATCGCTTGCTCGGTTGCTCCCGCATGCTCCATCGCTGGTATCCTCAAGTCTCTGTCTCAGTTTTCTTGCAACTTGCAAGCCCTAATCACCCGTTTTCAGTAAATATATACTATATATTTTATACAATTACTACATGGGCATTGCATGATTAAGCATATATACACTATAATAAAATCACCGTAATGGGCATCTGTTTTAGTCATGGTTTTTAATTGTGATTCATGTATCATATTGTATGATATACTATGATAGATACCAATGAGTTTGTGGGTTTCCTTAGAACCTTCATGCTTTCGGGCACAAACAAAACTTTTACATCTGTATGCTAAAGATTGGTTGCCAATTTGATCTTTTTTTTGTTTAAATATAAATGAAGATATTTAAATTCAAGACTCAACAATATGGATCCATATGCAAAATGAATATTTACCATTCGAATATGCAACATGGTGTTTTATAACATGGAATTAGCCTTGCAATGTCACGGAGTATGTTTTTTTTATCAAAGTTATTTAATATTCTAGGACTTGTAAAATATAATTGTGATTAATTAGCATGTTTTATAAAATATTTTCTTTATGGAGTGAGGCTTACGCCTCGATACGCCTCGAGGCTTACGCCTCGAAGAAATATTGGAAAACGCCTCGATACGCCTCACGTTTTTTAAAACCTTGGATGCGATCGGCCTAATCTGGCCTATTTCTATGGAGGAGCTGAAAGAGGCTGTTTGGGCTCTCAACTCCGACGCCGCGTCGGGCCCCGATGGATTCCCTGTTTCTTTTTACCGGGAGTTTTGGGATGTGCTTTCTCAAGACGTCTTGGATGTCGCCCGCGATTTTTGTGCTGGAAACCACGGCTTTGATAAAATCAACAGGGCTCTTATTGTTCTCATTCCCAAGTCGTCGACCGCCAACCGTATCGAGGACTTCCGGCCGATCTCCATTTCCAATGCCATTTACCTGATCATTGCCAAGGTCCTTGCTCGGCGTCTGGCTCCGCTTCTCGACTCTCTCATCTCGCCTACTCAAACGGCCTTTGTTCGGGGGCGGCAAATTAGTGATTGCTATGCGGTGGCTTCGGAGATTATCCACGCGTGGAGCAAGAACGACGTTAGGGGGCTACTATGTAAGATTGATTTCGCGAAGGTGTACGACTCTTTGGATTGGCAATTTCTTTGGTCTGTTCTGAAGCGGCGCGGCTTTCCCTCGCAGTGGATCTCGTGGGTGCGTCGCTGCGTCTCCACGGCCTCTCTCTCGCTTCTTGTCAACGGGCGCCTGGCTGGGGGCTTCTTCCAGCCTCGGCGGGGGATACGACAGGGGTGTCCCCTTGCACCTCTGTTATTCGTCTTGGCCGCCGACGTCTTGCCTCGCATGATTCATAATGTGGCTGCGGCGGGTCTTACCCGCGGGTGCTCTCTTGGACCTTACCATGTCCCTATTATTCAGTTCGCCGATGATACTATTTGCTTTATCGAGGGCGGTGCATCGAATGTGGCGGGTATGGCTACCACGTTGGAACTCTTCAGCGAGGCCTCAGGCCTCCTCATTAACCATGTTAAATCCTCTATGGTTCCCTTCTCCATTCCGCGGGATGAGGTCGCGGATTGTGTGCGGATCTTGGGCTGCCCTGCGGGCGCTCTTCCTTTGGATTTGTTGGAGTATTAGTGTGTGCGCCTATTGAGTTGTAACAGGGTAAATGGATCCTGGAGAAGATCCATTTACCCCATGCAGTGTTTAGTCCCACATCGTCCAACGGTGGGACTCGGAGGCTCTGGAGAGGCTATATAAAGAGCCCCAGACCTCCTGTACTCATTGAGAGAAAAAGTAATGCATAGCATATTACGCCCCGTAGAGGGCTTCTCCCGTGGTTTCATCCCGCTCCTCACGGAGTAGGGTTCCACGTAAAATCTTTTGTGTTCTTCATGTTTATCTTTATTTCTATGCTCTGTTTATCGTTTCCGCTTCCGCTTCCGATTTTCTAACATGGTATCAGAGCGGGTTCGATTCTCGTGGCTTCATTCATGAAGATTTATTTTAGTTTTTCAATCTGTCCGAGATTCGATTATCAAGAGTCGATTATGATTAAAGATTATCATTCTGTTCGGTTTTGTTGTCCAAGTTTCTAGGGTTTGTTGAAACCCTAGTTTTTTTTTGCGATCCTGATTCAGTTGCAGAGGTGCCGCAAGATGGGTTCCCAGATGGAAAACCCTAAATCCCGAGGCTGATGTTCCGATCTTGCGCAGGAGGCGCGAGATCTCATCTCCAGGATCCATTTACCCTGTTACAACTCAATAGGCGCACAGTAAATGGATCCGCATCGCTCCTGGCGGCGCCCCTTTGTGAAGCTTCTTCCACACATCTGCAAGCACGGGCCCCTGCGCACACCTACCCTCGCCGCTGCACCACGCGAAACCTCCAGGCGCAGGCCCCCCTTCCTACCGCAGTACAAGGCGCGGGATGCTCCTCCCCTTCAGAACCCTTGGCGGCGCACGAAGAAGAAGGCCCGAGGGGGCGGCGTCTTTGAGAGGTAGGGTTCCCAATCGTGGGAACCCAAAAGTGTTGTACGGTTCAAAATAAAAAAAGGGGGGGCTGCTGTATTTGTTAAAAAAAAAAATTGGGGGGGGGGGGGAGTTGATGGGCCCAATTGAGAGGCAAGTTTGTTTGAGGCTCAAATGGGCTCTTAAAAAAAATGAATGATGAAGATGAATAAAAAAAAATGCAGAGCCGTAAAAAAAAAGGGGGGGGAGATGTCATGGCTATAAAAAAAAATTGGTGATATAGCCGAAAAAAAAAATGATGAAGGGGGTGTATGTTTGAGCCCTCTTTGGGCTGTTTTTTTTTTAAAAAAAATTGATCAGAGAGAGAGAGAGAAAAAAAAAGAATTTGAAAAGCCGCGTACAAAGAAAAGTCGTACGCAATTAAAAAAAAATGCAAAAGCCGATAAAAAAAAATGGCTACGGCTTGAAAAAAAATCATCATGACGGCTATTAAAAAAAAAATTGATAAAGCCGCAAGTTTCATGTTCTTGTTGTTTACCCCCTATTCATCTTGTCTTCTCCCAACTTTGTCGATGTTCATGTTCCGACAAGTATGGGAGAAAGGGGGAGTATATATGTAGAGTCACATGTATATTCTATTCTTCCAGATCCAGATTTAGATGCCAGTCTCCAGACCAGCCATATTTTTTCAGACTCTACAAGTTGTTCAGATGAAGAGATTTCTTACGCAGTTCCAGACTCGACGTTCAGATTCCGAGTCCCAGTTTGATGCGCAGTTGTTCAGACTCGACGATCATTATTTCTGAGTCTCCAGTTTCAGACACGCACGAGTGTGCGGTCATTGTCAGATGAGCATAAGTTGCCATCGTTTGTTTCGCGGTCCCCATCATTCTTCTAGTTGTCAGGCCAGAGTTTTCATGTGAGCCATAGGGACTCCAGAGCAGAGGACCATTCCCTTGAGGGCAAGGGTTTTCATGTGGTATCATAGGTACACCAGAGCAGTGCACCATTCTCTGAGCCAGATGGGAGAGACCCAGTTCTCCGACGAGGAGACTTCAGGCGCAAGTTCAGACTCGATGGTCAGGTTACGAGTCTTCAGTTGACTCACACTCCAGCCCGTTCGTCCTCCTCACCTGCACGGCATGAGAAACAACGTCCTCGACTGCAGCATGTGCGCGTTGGGTTGATATTGTCCGTAGTGTCTTGTAGCGTTGAGTTGAGTTTCTGTCTGTTTGTCCAAGCTGAGCATTGCATGCTCCAGCTTGAGGGGGAGTGTTGGAGTATTAGTGTGTGCGCCTATTGAGTTGTAACAGGGTAAATGGATCCTGGAGAAGATCCATTTACCCCATGCAGTGTTTAGTCCCACATCGTCCAACGGTGGGACTCGGAGGCTCTGGAGAGGCTATATAAAGAGCCCCAGACCTCCTGTACTCATTGAGAGAAAAAGTAATGCATAGCATATTACGCCCCGTAGAGGGCTTCTCCCGTGGTTTCATCCCGCTCCTCACGGAGTAGGGTTCCACGTAAAATCTTTTGTGTTCTTCATGTTTATCTTTATTTCTATGCTCTGTTTATCGTTTCCGCTTCCGCTTCCGATTTTCTAACAGGATTATTTGGGGCTTCCCTTGACGGTTGGGCGTGCTCGCATCCGTGATTGGCGGGCGGTGGTGGAGAGGATGGAATCTCGTTTGGCCGGATGGCGCGCGGCCCTTCTTTCCCGCGGTGGTCGTTTGGTTCTCCTCAAGTCAGTGTTATCTTCGATCCCAATCTATTTTTTCTCTGTTAAAGGAATGCCTAAGGGGATCCGACGGAGGCTGGATTCGTGCTTCCGGAGATTTCTCTGGGGAAAGAAGGGGGAGGGGAGGAGGGGTGTGCATTTGGTTGGCTGGGACGAGGTTACTCATCCGAAGCAGGAGGGGGGGCTGGCCGTGAGAAGGGTGGAGGTGGTTAATGAGGCCCTCCTGCTCAAATGGGTGGCTCGTCTTTGGGGCCGGGAGGAAAACTTTATGCTGAACTTTTTGAGGGAGGCGGTGGGGGTTGACCGGTTTTTTTATTCGAGTGGCCGCCAGATGGGTTCTTCTTCCTCTTTTTCCCGTGCTATCGTTAATACCCTTTCTCGTAACCGCTCCCTCTTTGGCATTAAGGTGGGGGATGGTTCTTTGATCCGTTTTTGGGGTGACGATTGGACCGGAAGGGGCCCTCTTCAGGAGTTATTTCCCCGCCTATTCGCGCTGGCGGCGGATAAGGATTCCAAGGTGGCCTCCTGCTGGGATGGTGCTTCTTGGGGCCCCAGGTTCGTGGCTAATCTCTTTGATCGGCGGCAGGTGGATTTCATCGCCTTACTGGCTATTCTCGCTGACGCGCCCTCGCCCTCTGTCGGTCGCGACCATTTGCTTTGGAAGGACGGCTCATTCTCCACTCGTGCGGCTTACATTGCTATTCTTCCTCCTCCCAATGCGACTGATGCTTCTCTCTATCGGGATTGTCAATTGGGGCCTCGGGGTCCCCGAACGAATAGGCATTTTTCTGTGGCTCTTTCGGCGTGGGCGTTTGTTGACTCGTAGCCGGTGTGCCTCGCTATTTCCCAACGTCACTTCTATCTGTGGCCTTTGTGATTTGGAGACGGAGACTATCGACCATCTATTTTTTCGATGTGGCAGAACCCGTGGCATATGGGCTGATCTGGACTGGCTTGACGTGTCGTCTTCTTCATCTTTCTGTGAGAGCTTGGTTAGCTCTCGGGCCAGGGCGAGGACAGACCTGCTTACTCCTATTGCGCGGCTATGGAGCATCTGGCTTGGAAGAAATGAAGCCCTCTTTGCACGTCAGCGGTTCTAATCCGAGAATGTCCTCATTTCGGCATCGCGTCTCCTTTGTGACTGGACTGATGTGTAGGGAGTCTTTGTTGTAGTGGGGGTATCTGATTTCGATACCTCCTGTTATTGTTCTTTTTTGTCTCCTGTCCACATTTCACCTGTAAGTTACCTCTTAATTTCTTAATAAATCGGGGCGAGCACCATCGAGTGCGTCCCCCGTTTTTGAGCGTAAAAAAAAAAGAGTAAAGTCACCCTGAGATGCAAACCAAATCCGCATGTAGATGTCGACGAGCCGTGACCTAGTCGTTTCCTGGGAGTAGATCTGTTCAAGATTGTTCCACATCTCCTTGGTCGTGTCCGTGTAGAGCATATTTGTTGCAATGACAACTTAACATTGAAGGCCATCCAATTGATGACTTGGTAGTTGTTTCCTAGCCATGTGTCATAATCCTTGTCCATCTCTTCTGGAGGATCTTTTGTAAGAATGTAGATTTTTTGTTGACCACCGATGAACACCTTGAAAGAACGAGATCTTAGCATAATATTTTTTTTGCCCTTAATTTTAATAGAAGTGTCTTGTACCATCACAAACTCAGTCATGGTCAGTCTCAAGCATGAGTTAATGAGGAGGGTTGCACGTTAGATAACTGACAACCAATGCAAGAGAGATAAATTCCTAAATAGTATTCATTTAGAACACTATTTAAGAATTTGTCTCGAAATAGTTCGTATCTTTTCACTATGGATTTAAGCAAATATTTAGATTTCATTAGGGAATTCCCTATTAGCGATGTGTTGCATCATCTGAATGCATTGAAGTTGGCAAGGGCCGCTACATTGTTGCCCAGTTGTAGTTCAAAATTTGCAAGGATTCTCTCATGAGGAATACATGTAAGTAAATAAGCTAGTTCTCCTGCATCGCTGCATGGATGCAGTCCAAAATTTACAAGGGTTCTCGCATGATGGACGCATGTGAGTAAAGAAGTTGCGAAGGAAGTTGCAGATCGGTAGTTTGAATATTGGCACTCTGAGTGGCAAGTCGATGGAGATAGTAGATACATTGGAAAGAAGGAAGATTCAGATACTATGTCTCCAAGAGACAAAATGGGTTGGAGAGAAAGCAAGGAAGATCGAGAAGATAGGCTTTAAGATTTGGTATTCAAGTAAAGATAAAGTCAGGAATGGTTTGGAGTTGTTGTTCATAAGGATTTGAAGGATAGTGTGGTTGGGGTGTAAAGATTCAAGGATCGAATTATTTTGCTAAAATTGATGCTCGAAGAAGAAATTTTAAATATCTCAGTTTATGCACCACAAATTGGTTTATATGAAAGGATTAAACAAGTTTTTTGGGAGGATTTGGATAAGATTATGCAAGGAATCCCACAAAGAGAGATGATTTGCATATGTCGAGATCTTAATGGACATGTGGGAAAGAATGCTTCAGGGTATGCTAGTGTCCATAGAGGCCATGGCTTCAGGATAGAAATGAAGAGGGAAAAGTCATTCTAGATTTTGTAACGGCTTGTGATCTTTTCATAGCAAACACTCTCTTCAAGGAGAGGAAGGAGCATTTAATTACTTATAAGAGTGACCCGAGTAGAACATAGATAGGTTACTTTACGTTGAGGAGAAGAGATCGGTTGTGTTACAAAGACTGCAAAATAATTCTAGGAGAGAGTTGTCGTGGATGTGCACATAAAAGGGTTGGTAAAGAAAAAAAAGGTTTTCAAGATCACTAGAACTAGATGGTGAAATCTTCATTTGAAGCAATCAAGCTTCAGGGAGAAGGTTCTAAAAAACTTATCTTGGGATTGTAACGGAAGTGCAAACGAGATGTGGGAGGTGGTAACATCTTGTATCCGAAGGGTAGCTAAAGAGATTCTAGGCACGTCAAAGAAAGGTGTTCCAGGCTAAAAGGAGCTTGTTGTTGGAGTAGAGGTGTGTAAGAGAAGCTTAAAATTAAAAGAGCATGCTTTAAAGCCATGTCTAAAGATATGACAGAGGAAATTGTCACAAATTACAAAATAATGAAGAAGGAAGCAAAGAAGTTTTTAAGCAAAGCTAAGTCAACAATTTATGAAGTTTTGTACAAAAATCACGACTTTGAGGAGGGCTAGAAGGATATATTCAGATTGGCCAAAGCAAGAGAAAGAAAGACCAAATACCTTTCTCAAGTGAGATGCATTAAGGATGATGAAGGACACGTGCTTGTTACTCAGAAGAATATAGAGACTAGATGGAAGCAGTATTTCCATAATTTTTTCATTGGGGAAGGAAATAAAGAGATCACACGAGGAGATCTAGCTAGTAGTGAAGGTTACTTGAATCGTGCAAGCTATAGACGAATACAAAGGAAGTAGAGGAGGCTTTGAAAGTTATGAAATCTGGGAAAGGTGTTGAACTTGATGACATTCCAATTGAAGTATGAACAGTTCTAGGTAAGCGTGGTTTGACTTGGTTTACAAATTTATTCAATGTTATTTGGTGAAATAAGAAAGTACATGAAGATTGGAGGAAAATCATCGTGGTGCTTCTTTATAAGAACAAACGAGACATTCAAAATTGTTCGAATTATAGAGGTATAAAGTTGATGAGTCATACTATGAAAATTTGGGAACGTGTGATTGAAAGAAGGTTGAGGCAAGTTTCCAAAGTAAAAGAAGTTCAAATCGGATTCATGCCATGTTGCTTAACTATTGAACATCCACTTGTTGCGAAGAACAATGGAGATTTATAAAGCTAAAAGGAAGAACCTCCATATGATTTTTATTGATTTGGAGAAGGCTTATGATTCGGTCTCATAAGAGATATTGTTGAGAGTTTTGGAGAAGAGACAAGTACATGTCCTATATATTAACCTCATAAAGATTATGTATGACATGGCTTCATCTTGTGTAAGGACCTGGTCTTGGAAGACTGATTATTTTGACATCAACATTGGTCTGCATCAAGGTTCAGCTTTGAGTCCATTCCTTTTCACTTCGATTATGGACGAGTTGACTAGTCACATTCAGGATGAGATACCTTGGTGTATGGTATTCGCTAATGATATTGTGTTGATTGTTGAGATCAGAGATGGAGTAAATGAGAAGCTTGAGGTTTGAAGACATGCATTAAAACTAAAGAATTTCGTATAAGTAAGGCTAAGATTGAATATATGGAGTGCACTTTTGATGGAAGCAATTGTGAAGGAATCGAGGTGAAAATTGGTCAGGATAACATCATATGAAAGATTCTTTTAGATAAGATCTATTTTGCAACATGATGAAAAATTGGTAGAGTTATTTCATAAAATAAATGCAGGTTGGCTAAAGTGGAGAGGAGTCTCTATTGTTCTATGTGATAAGAAAATTCCTATGAAAATTAAAGGAAAGTTTTACAAAGCAGCCGTGAGACCTGTTATGCTTTATGGATCTGAATGTTGACCTGTGAACAATGGACATATGTAGAGAATGACAGTCGTAGATATGAAAATGCTTAGGTGGATGTGTGGACATACACGTAAAGATCATATTCAAAATGATGCAATCAGAAGGAAAGTGGGTGTAGCTCCAATCGAGGATAAGATGCGTGAAAGCCGCTTAAGGTGGTTTGACCATTTACAAAGGAGGTCGGGTGATGCACTAGTTAGGGGATGCGAGTGTTGGTATTTTGAGTTAGCTAATAGAGGGCGAGGGACTCGAAAGATGTGTTGGAATGAGACTATCTGATGAGATTTCAGTTATTTGGATCTAAGCCCGAGAATGACCCAAGATAGATCTAAATGGAGGCAAAGAAGCCATGTAGCCGACCCTACTTAATGTGGGAAAATACCTTGTTGTTGTATGTTTGTTGTTGTTGCCTTGTACCTGTTGGAGTATATGTTATATGCGTCTCATGTACGAGAGATGGGTAAATGGATCTCTCCAGGATCCATTTACCCCATCCACGTGTTTAGTCCCACATCTACCATTGGTAGGACTTGGAGGCTCTGTGGAGGCTATATAAGGAGCCCCAGACTTCCTGTATCAGATGAGAAAAGTGCGATCGACACACCATCCCTCTGAGGCATTCTCCCGTGGTTTCATCCTGCTCCTTAGGGGGTAGGGTTCCACGTAAATCCCATTGTTCTTATTGTTCTTCATCTTTTTCCATGTTTCGCTTCCGCTTCCTATTTTCTAACATGGTATCAGAGCAACGGTCCTAGATCGGGGTTCTCGTACTCTAACCCTAATCCTACACCCGCCACTGGTATCAAAGCGGGTTCGATTCTCGAGGATGTTCTTTATTTTTTATGAGAATCGATTTTAATTTTTATTCTTGAAGATTCAATGTTCTAAAGATTTATGATCTGTTCGGAGTTTGAGATCTATTTTTTTAAAAAAAACCTAACATGTTCTTCGGCACAAGATGATCACTGGCGGCTGCCATCCAACATCTCTCAGGCGGCTCTGGCGATCGGCGACTAAATCTAGGCGCGGCATGTTCCTCCCGCTGCGCAGCCCTTATTTTTTTTTTGAAATCCAGAAGCAAGGGGGATACACTCAACGGTGCTCTCCCCAAAAATCTTATTCAATAAAAGAAGGGAACAGGGAGGACAACAAAAAGAAAACAACAACAGAAAACCACACTACAAAGCCATCACGACGCCCAATCCCTCACCAGGTGCTTAGCAAAAGCTCCCACATTCTCCTTGTAGAACCTATGACCTGAGAACAATAAGTCATTTCTCATCCGCCAAACCGCCCATAGCACGACAACCGGATATAGCACCTCCACCCTCGGCCTTTCCTTATTAGCCCGAAGCGAAGACCAGAACGATTGGAGGTCATTAGTGCAACACCAACCCAACTCAACCCCCTGCCAAATCCCATCTACCTTGGGGCATAAAAAAATAGGTGCTCCACGGACTCAACTGCCGCATCGCAAAGAAGACATCTATCGGAAATCACGCCTAAGAGCCGGGCACAACGGTCTCTTGTCATCAACCTCTTCCTTCTCAGCAGCCATAAAAAGAAGCCAACCCGCTCCGGAAGCTTCAAAGCCCACAGGAAGGCACAATCAAGAGTGATACTCTCCGACAGTGATGGTGGCGGCCTAGTGATAGCGCCGACGGTCCGACACAATCAAGAGTGATACTCTCCGACTGCGCAACCCTTATTGCGGCAAAAGTAGCTAGTGGCGACGATCCCACCCGCAAAAGAGGCCGTCAAGACCTCTAGCAGGCTGCTGCCCATCCATGGTGGAACTCCAAGGACCCGCCATCAAAAGTGTTTCGCCTCGATCTTTAGACGGCGCATGCGCCCATCTTCAAGTGTGGTGCAAGCGCACATGCGGCAGGGCATCTAGTCTCCAGCCCCATCACGATCTTCCGCCTGCCGCTCGCGCATCTTTGAAATCCCAGGCGTGAGCTTTTCTCCTCCTTCAACGGCGCCGCCTCAACAATCATGCGGCAGGCGGTCGCTCTCCACATTTTCCATCATCCTCCAGCCTTTGCCGCACATCGAGAGATATCTCCAGCGGCGACGGCAATCGAAAGGCGATGCTCCAGTCCAGGCGCGGGCGGTGAAACTCGCATGAGTCCTCTTCCTGATGCGCGATCTTCTCGCGCGATTCAACCTCAGGCGGCAGGAGCAAGTCGGCGCAACCCGACGCGTCCCGAGCTCCTCTTATATCACCTGCAGCGGTGGCTCCCATCTCTCCCTATCGAGGTGACGCACAGCTCGAGCGTTCCCAGGCGGCACCTTCCGCGACGACTGTTCTGCTGGAGATGGCGGCATATGAAGAAACTCAAAAGGGGGGGGGGGGCGACACTCGATTGGAAAGAGGGTTTCAAGTGCTAACCCTAACGCCAGTCAAGGGGGGCCCAATTGCCCATTATTGTTTTTTTAAAAAAATTAGAATTGCTATTTGTTAGGCCCAATGGGCCGAACACTGCAGATAAAAAAAGGAGTAAAAAAAAGAAGCGGGGGGAGAGTCTGTTGAAAAAAGGGGCAAGGGTTTAAAAAAATTGTGAGAGAGTGTGTGAGGAGTCATGTTGCATTTGGGCCCAAGTGAGGCCGAATGAAGAGAGGAGCAGTAAAAAAAAGGAAAAGAAGGGGGAGTAAAAAAAGAGTACAAAAATAAGAGAGAGAGAGATAGCTATGTTTTGTAAAGCCAAATTGGCTTAAGTGCGCACACACAAAAAACCGTATGCAAAAAAAAACTTTTGAAAGAGGTGCATACAAAAAAACCGTATGCAAATTACAAAAAAGGGGGGAAGAAGATGAAAAGCCGCAAAGAAAAAAAATAAAAAAAGGAGGTGAAACGGCTTAAAAAATATTTTCAAAAAAATGGACGGCTTATTTTAAAAAACAAAGAAAAGCCGCAAGAAATTTTTGAGAATATTCAGGTATTATCTTGTCTTCTCCAACGTGGTCAACAATGTCATTCTGACCAGTATGGGAGAAAGGGGGAGTATTATGTAGAGCCACAGGTCTATTCATATTCTCGAGATGCAGATATTCCAGATTCAGACGATAGACTCCAGACCAACCGTTTTTCAGACTCTACAGATATTTTGTCAGACTCGACGTCAGATTCCGAGTCAGTCTCAAGATGCACATGTATGCGGTTTTTTCAGGTGTGCACATGTATGCCATCTTTTGTCATGGTCCACATCATTCTTCTTATTTTGTCGGCCACAGTTTTTATGTGAGCCATAGGGATTCTAGAGTAGAGGACCATTCCATATGCCATGTTGGCAAGGGTTTTCATGTGGTATCATAGATACTCCAGAGTAGTGTACCATTCTCTGTGCCAGATGAGAGAGACTCAATTCTCCGACGAGGAGACTTCTTCAGACTCCATTTTCCAACGATCGTGGACTCTGACGAGGATTGCACTTCCATGGCCTTTTTCTATTTGGCTCTTTTCAGAGATGGAGCAGTTGTCCACATGTTGTGGCAGGCCAGAGTACTCCGACGTGGAGACTCGTTTCAGTTGCAATGACTCTGACAGGCGCAGTTCAAAGCACATGCTCTCCGACGAGGAGATTCAACAGACTCACACTCTAGCTCGTTCGTCCTCCTCACCAGCACGTCATGAGAAGCAACGTCCTCGACAACAGCAGTTGTGCGCGTTGAGTTGGTATTGTCTGCAGTGTCATGTAGCGTGGGTTGAGTTTCTTTCTGTTTGTCCAAGCTGAGCATTGCATGCTCCGGCTTGAGGGAGAGTGTTGGGATATATGTTATATATGTCTCATGTATGAGAGATGGGTAAATGGATCTCTCCAAGATCCATTTACCCCATCCGTGTGTTTAGTCCCACATCTACCAGTGGTGGGACTTGGAGGCTCTGTGGAGGCTATATAAGGAGCCCTAGACCTCCCGTATCAGATGAGAAATGTGCAATAGACACACCAGCCGTCTGAGGCATTCTCCCATGGTTTCATCCCGCTCCTTAGGGAGTAGGGTTCCACGTAAATTCCGTTGTTCTTATTGTTCTTCATCTTTTTCCATGTTTCGCTTCCGCTTCCTATTTTCTAACAGTACCATCACAAACGATGTAGTTTACGAGGGCCTTGTCTTGGTAGGAAGAGATGACATCGTGGTCAATTAGAAGTCAATAGTTGAGTTGTATGGCCTTAGTCAATCATAAAGTTAGATCCGTGCCTTAGATGTTGAAAAACCTGACACTCAAACAACCAACAGAACCCTAAACATGGATTCAACGAGTTCCACTTGGTTTGGCTAAGTGTAGAGAGGCCCCAGAGAAGGGCTTATAACTATCCAGCAGAGCCTAGGTGGGTTGGTGGAGGTTCAGTGGGGCTTGAAAGAGCCCTAGGTGGGTAAGGTGGCGCCCACGCAGTGGTTGGTGAAGAAGCCCCTAGTGGGCTGGCAGAGGTCCAACGGTGGCTGGTGGTGCCCAGGCAGTGACGCGATGGCCCAATAATGCCCTTGGAGTGCGCCTAGCGGTGGTGCATACCTCCAGTGGCGGCTTAGGTGTGCCTCCGTGGCAGCACAGAGCAACAGAGTATGCTGCAACCGCGCACGAAGGAGCACGAGGTGCCTGGTGCGGGACCCTAGGGAGAGAAGAGGGTCAGTGCAAGAATGCCTTGCAGTGGCGGGATGGATTAAGGCCAGAACACTGGTCTAGGACCGCTGCTCTGATACCATGTAGAAAAGACAATGAATGAATGTCTTATTCCTTGGGTCTAGGATTTCTTGTATAGCATGAAACCCTATAGAGCAAAAAAGGGAGAATAACGATAAATCCTCGAAGGGTTACATGACTCAAATAAATAGAAAATACAATTAGTCTAACACACCATATTCTTATCTTAGGATAAATTAGCCTTCTAGGTCTTCATTGTAGGCCACCCAAATCTCAACAACCAAAGAAATATTCTTACTCTCATGGGCACTTTAGAGCTCATGATCACCATGCGATCCCTTTGTAAATCACCTTGTTGCCTCATATGCCTTTTTTCATATTGTTAGTGATGTATTTACATTTTCTATTTTTTTCTTTGTAACCCCTCTTGAGGTACTTATGTATTTTTCTCGATTTTGACCTCTCTAGGGTTTTGTCCTTTAAGAACTCCTATGCCTCTTGAATAAAGTATCTTATTATATTCTTTCATCATTCTCCACATGGTATCAGAGCAGCGGTCCTAGACCAGTGTTCTGCCTGGATCCTACCGCCCCCACAAGCCTGAAGCTTCTCCGCAAAGAAACTCTTGCCCGGGTCGTACACCTTCATTAATCGGGCCCTATGTAAGGAGTTTCGGAGCACCACATGGTGCCCTAGCACGGTCAAGCATCATTGCCCAAGGCAATCTTCGGTGCTACACCTTCGCGAGGACAACCTCCGCCTCTTGCAGCTCTTTGCCTGGTGCTGGTGACGAGAAGCATTATCACAACACGCTAAAACCTCCGCTAGGAGTCGTTGCACTCCAAAACCTCCGCCTCGAGAAGCATCGTCCTGATGTCATCCTTCTGTGACGATGTTGGCGATGAGACCAACCACCAGATCACCTCACACAATGCTGCTAGTGGCGAGAAACCACCAAGAGCCGCTGTTTCGACTCGCCTGAGGCTGCAGATCCTTCACTCGGAGCCGCTTCTCCTTCGCCCGGTGTTGGTGCATCAACAGAGCACTACCAATTGACCCTCCTGGTGCCCTAGCTCCGCCAACAACCTCAACCATGAGGTCTTCCTTGCCTAGATCGCCTTGCCACGAGGTCCTTCCCTAGCACCGCTAACAGACCTCCTGTGACGCTGATGTATTGCATTTCAGACACGGTTCTTTACTATGGAAGCCCATCGAGGGCTGAAACGGTGACCTGGGTCACCCTTATACGTGTTTAAAACAATTGTACCTTTTTATCACTTTTTCTTGACTTGTACACCCACAATGATGTCAATCGAGATCAAGCCTGTGTACTTGACTTCTTCTGTGATGATACATGCACTTCTGTCAAACTGAAAGGCTCAGAAAACTATGTATTGTGATCTCGATACTTCAGAGTGTTCATAGGTGGTCAACACAAGAACTATATTTTTACTAAGGATCCGCCCAACGAGACGGACAAGGACTATGATACCTACTATGTTGACAACTGCAGGTTATTACTTGGATGACCAACAACATCGATCCAAATATTGCATCAAATCTCATCTACAAGGAAACTGTGAAGGCGATGTAGGAGAGTCTAGAGCATACCTACTCCTAGAAGACAACAAAGTCCCGGCTCTCTGATATATACACACGGATCTGGTATGCTACTCAGGGAGACTCCAGCCTTGTTGAGTACTACAAGCTTCTCACGGGCATGTTTGAGGAGCTCCTCATTTTTCAGCCAGCTTATTGTGATAAGCAGATAGGAGAACATGTTGAATGGCAGGTTTATGGATTTCTTTCTCGATTGCATTCACGATACAAGTATGTGAAGGACCAATTTCTAACAGCTATTGTACTACCCACCATTGAGACCATCTTTGGTCGACACCAGGAGCTTGAGTCTCCTGATGAGCGTCTCTCTACTACTCCATCTACAGAGACTACAACTCACTATGCATTGTTTGGGAACATAGGACGTCAGAGCTACCAAGGAGGATGGGGTCGTGACTTTGGTCGTTGTTGTGGCTGCGAATCAGGTCGTGGTCGTGACTTTGATCACGGACGTGGACGTGATCCTACTATTGCTCGTTATCCAGCGTGCATACACTGTGGACGTTGAAATCATCCATATGAACGTTGCTGGATGAAGTTTGGCATACACCCTAATGCCAATCGTGCCTATGTGACAGCTTCGTATGAGGCATCCAGTGATACAACTGAGATCGCACACGATTAGCCTACTTGTGATGCACATACACCCTTTACAGTTTCTAAATATGCTCGTCTGAGGCAGCTACTACAGAACTCCTCAACCATTGACAGTATTACCTATGCTCCCACTACTAGTTTGGCTACTACCTCAGGTACAATAGCCAACTCTATCTCTGCATGCAACCCTGCTTGGATTATTGATTTAGGAGCATATGCACATCTAAAGGGAGAAGGTAATCTGCTTACCTTTTCGCAACAATCTTCCTTTGTAAAGATTGTTCGGGTTGCCAATAGTGCCCATTCACCTGTTACTGCGGTTGACATTGTGGAGTTTTCCTCCAAACTCTAACTGACTGGTGTTCATTGTGCTCCTGCTTTCACGCTCAGTCTATTATCTGTTTAAAAGCTATGTACTGAGCTTAACTGTAGCGTTATTTTTTATGAATTCTGATTCTATTTTCATGACATTTGGATGAGACAGATTTTTGGTAGGGGACATGAGAAGAACAATGTCTATTACCTTGACATCCCCCCCGATTCTAGTGTTGGTGCGACATCTATCTCTGAAGATCCTCTTCTCCAGCACCTTCGCCTTGGTCATCCTTCTGTCAAGCTCATCTCCATGATGTTTCCTGAAGTCTCTATGCTCAAGCCCTTTGAGTCCGAGGCATGCATGTTCGGGAAACATCATCGAGCATATTTTCCTGCACATACCGAGTCTCGTCGTGAAGTCTCGTTTTCTTTCATCCATTGTGACATATGGGGACCATGTCCGGTCCGAACTTTGAGTGGACATAAGTATTTTATTGTTTTTGATGATTACAGTTGATCCTCTCGAATCTATTTGTTAAAGGAATGTTCAGAGATTAATAATATTGTTAAGAATTTCTTTCATTATATCAAAAATATTCTCCACTGGTGTTCAAATATTTCATTCTGATAATGATTTGGAATTCACTCAACACGATTTGACAACCTTCTTTGCTTCCAAGTATACCATTCATCAAACTTCTTGTCCATATACTTCCCAACAAAATGGGGTAGCGGAAAAGAAACTCAGGCATCTACTAAACATTGCTCGCTCCCTTCTCACTCAGATGAAAGTTCCTAAAACCTACTGGGGAGATGCAGTTCTTATTGTCGTCCATTATATCAATAGAGTCCCCTTTGCATCTCTAACTGGTTATACTCCTTTTGCATTACTATATCCAAATGACTCTCTCTTTCCTCTACCTCATAGAATTTTTGGATGTATTGTTTTTGTCCATAATTTTCACACTACTGGCAAACTATCTCCTCGTGCAGTTAAATGTGTCTTTTTTGGCTATTCACGTAAACAGAAAGGTTACAGATGCTATGATTCTGCTGGGCGTCGCTATCATATTTCTGCAGTTGTAACCTTTTTTTGAGCAAACAAGCTTTTTTACTCAGTTTGTCACAGATATTCCTTTGGACCATTCTCCTCCACCCATTGTGTATAATCGCAAGCAAGCTTCTACACTACCATCTGTTCCATTAAATGTCCCTTTGGTTCATGATGATATGCCTTCTTCAAGTGTCCCCACCACTACTATCCTGGATGATCCTCAGGAACTTCCTATTGCTCTGCATAGAACTAAGAGGCAATGCATTTTCCATCCCATGTCTCATTTCACTTCTATTATTAGCTTATCATGTACCGACAGAAGATATGCAGATGCTCTCATGCCTATTTATGTTCCCAGAGACCATTATAGTGTATTACAGGATTCTGGATGGCGATATGTGATGAATGTGGAGATGGATGCTCTCACTTCTAAAGGAACATGGGATCTTGTACAATGTCTCAAGGGGACTAGACCTGTGGCTTGCAGATGTGTCTTCACAACTAAGCAGTCGCCAGATTGGTCCATTGATAGATTGAAAGCAATGGTGGTGGCTTAAGGCTTTACCTAAACATATAGGGTTTACTACTTTGAGATGTTTTTTCCTGTTGCACAGATGGGGTTCTATACAGATTATTCTTTCGGTGGCAGCAAACAAGGGTTGGCTTATCTTTTAGCTCGATGTGAAGATGCTTTCATGTACAACGATCTCGAGGAGGAGGTTTACATGATGCAGCCTCGTGGTTACGAAATCGAGGGGGAGCGTGTATGTCGACTTCGGAAGGCAATCTACCAGTGTTCACGAAAGCGGTTTGTGCGGCCGCATATGCATATGCGGTGCCTTCAGCACACCGCTTTCACGAAGCCCTGCATTAAGCGGCCTGTGCGCCATGGCCTTAAATTTCGCCGAAATTCGGCCGAATTTCGGTCGAATTTCGGTTTCGGTAGGTGACCGAAATTCGACCGAAATGGCTATATCGGTCGAAATTTGGGGGGGTCTAGTTCAAAAAACCACCGAAATGGTCGAAATTTCGGTCGAATTTCGACCGAAATTCAGCCGAAATTTCGTTTCGGTCCCTCACCGAAACGAAACCGAAATCCGACTTTTAAGGCCTTGCTGTGCGCTTATGCGGGCCGCATATGCGGGCTATGCGGCCGCCTATGCGGTCTGTGCGGCCGCATACACATTTTTTATTTATTTTTTATTTTTTTTATTTTTGCCACGTTTTTATTGTTTTATTTGTGCCACGTTTTTCCTTGCTTTTGCATGTATGCCAACCAAGCATCCATGACCATTTAAATCCATCATCAAAGTAGTTGTGCTGCGAGATTGGAGTAAACACGCGGGGAAGAAAAAGAACAATGTGCCAATAATTTAGCAAACTAATTTAGTCAATTAATAGTTATAATGAATGCAATATATTATATGTAAAGTTTGGTACTTTTGATGGATGATCAGTTATAAATATAACGGCATAGATAAATGAAATAAATTCAACAATAGAGGTATTTTGTATGCTAACTTTTCTATTTTGTTGATTGTTTTCAATTATTTTGTGTACTAACCATTCTATTGAAGTATTGATATTTGATTGATAGAGATTGTTTTGAACTCTATATGAAAGTTATTTTTCTTAGATCTTCTGTTGGACCACAATTATACATAAATTTAGTTCTCTTGTAGTCACTTTTACATAAATTTATTTATTTTTCAATAAAAAATTAGGAAACCGCGTAGAACCGCATATGCCCCGCATATGCCCCCGCATACCGCTTAATCGCTATTCAATGACCTGTCCGAACGCATACGCATACCGCTTTCCTGAACCTTGCAATCTATGATCTAAAGCATAGCTCAAGGGCATGGTTCGACAGACTTACAAAGATCAACTCCCTTAGCTTCCAGAGAACTACTTCTAACTATTCTGTGTTTGTTAGAAAATGACCAACCGGTACTATCATACTTGTTTATGTTGATTACGTGGTTGTTACATATGATGATGAAGTTGTACTAGATACTAGGGCTTTCCTTTAGAAGGTCTTTGTCACCAAGGTCCTTGGTTAACATCGATACTTTTTTGGCATAGAAGTATTACGCACTACGGAGGGACTCCATCTCTCACAGAAGAATGCTTGGACATCCTGACTAGACCTGGCCAATGGAATGGAAGCCTTCCTGCTCAGCTTGCTCATAGGCCGGGCTTAGGCCAAGAGATTCCATGAATGGGTTGGCCCAGCCTGGCCTGCTCTTTGACCCGCCCGTCAACTGGGCAGGTTGTGGACATGTGCCACAAATCCTAGCCCGGTCCGACCCGCAAATATAAAAAATATATATCTAAAATTTACAATTTACATGCATTTAATATAATATACTTCAAGTTTTTGTTTTACATTATCAATATTATATCATTTTTTTAGTTAAAATGTCAAGTAACACATATTATGGTAAGTTAGATTTAAAATGATTCGATATTGCTTAAAAAATTATTTATCTATATGAATTAGATTAAAAATGAGAAAAAAATACTTTACATTCGGTCCATGGATAGGCCAAGCTTGGGCCTTGAAGTATATCCCATATGTTGGCCCGTCCCGGGCCCTAGACCAGGGGTTTTAGAACCCCGGCCCGGCCTGCACTTTGGTCAGGTCTAATCCTGACTGAAGCCAGATTACTTGGATGCAAGCCCTTTGGTATTCCTGTTGATCCGAGGAAATACTCTACTCCCACTGATCCTGACTTTGAAGATACTATGTAGTACATAAGCCTAGTAGGCAAACTCCTTTACCTTACTGTCATTAGGCCGAATATTTCCCATGTTATGAGTAAAGCTGGCTAACACATGGAGCAACCACGCTACAACCACTGGTAGGAAGTTCTTCAGATCATGCGCTACTTGAAGAAATCACCAGGATACGGCCTTTTCTATGGGGCAAATGGCGACACTGATGTTACTTGGAGGAGCAAGAAGCAGAATGTAGTATCCAGACCCAGTGTAGAGGCAGAATACATGGCAATGGCTCAGGCTATATGTGAGATCACTTGGCTATTGACCTTCTTGCAGGACCTTGGTATTGTTGTCACTGCTCATATTCCTCTATATTGAGACAACAAATCAACTATTTATATTGCTACGAATCATGTGTTTCATGAGCGGACTAAGCATATAGAGATTGATTACCATTTTTGTCGTAATGTCGTACGAGGAAGCAATATTACTACACCACTCATTACGATGGATCTTCAGCTTGCAATTGTATTCACAAAGGCTTTACCTAAGAAGCGCCTCTCGTGGATAACTTCCAAGTTGGGCGTGCTCGATAGATATGCTCTAACTTGAGGGGGAGTATTACTGATGTATTTACATTTCCATTTTTTTCCTTATAACCCCTCTAGGGGTACTTATGTATTTTTCCCGATTTTGAGCTCTCTAGGGTTCAGTCCTATATAAGGACTCCTAGATCTTTTAAATTAAGTATCTCATTGTGTTCTTTCATCATTCTCCACACGTCATTACAACATCAACTATATACTATTGTAGATCATTATTTGATCGATTTGAACGAACTTTGAGAAAGTCTAATGAACAAAAAAAGGTAGTAATAAAATGATATTTTAATCTTCACATTTAAAAAAATCAAACCTTAAATTTTCATGATTGTTTACTCTGGAATAATAATCTCCTAGAATGATTCATGTTACAACTTGCTTGGATACCATGGTGAAAATGTGGAATGACTTGGTCAACAATAAGAATAAATAGAGAACATGGATTCACACGGTGGTTTCTGACGATCTCGAAGGATCTCCCACTCCACAACCATAGTGAAGTGATCCTCCTCTTGGCCATAGCTTCATATTATGCTTCTCAATTATTACAAGAGGTATATGACACTTTATATAGCCCCCAACAATATAAGTCCACCACTAAGAGAGGCATGACTAATCATTAGAATAATGTAATTGAATCTTAAAGAGATTCATTTAAGTTCTAATATAGTTAATTTAATAGTTCATTAGTTCCTTTGTAAGTTCAACCTCTCATATCCTTTTGTACAAAATAATTAATATGGAAGGAAAATTAGAGTTTGACTCCATATCTCCTCATCTCTTATTTTTCTTTGGAATTCAAACCATTATGAAACATCTTTCTATCCACGAGACTAGTCACCGTCTTCTCTCATTTTTTTATATGCTCTCCTGAGATATTGTCTTCAAAAGAGAGGGGTTCCCATCGCGAGAGCCCTAGTCGGTGAGAAAAAACGGAGATTGATGGCCCTTTAATTAAAAGGGAGTGAGGGGTCGCATTAAAAATAAAAGGAGAGAATTATTTTGTCCCACAACATGTGGGCCAACTGGCCAAGCTGCTGCAAATTAAAAAAAAAGAGAAAGGAAGAGTTATTTGGGACCATGTTTGGGCCGTCGTTTGGGCCTATTTGGGGTCAAGCGTTTAAAACAAAAAAAGGAGAGGAGGAGGTTGGGCCCAAGTGGGTCGAGAGTTAAAAAAATGGATCATACGAAAAAAAATCGTACAAAAAAAAAGAAAAATAAAGGCAAGAAAAAATTAGAACTACTTATTTACAAAAAAAGATGGCTATTACAAAAAGGGGGAGAGAAGTTATCCAGAAAAAAATATTTTGAGAATGTTTTTGTTTTCCTCATTTTTACGCCTTCTCCCAACTTTGTCGATATCACTATTTTCTGACAAGTATGGGAAAAGGGGGGAGTATTATGTAGAGTTCTACATGCCACATTGACAGATTCTCCAGATTCCAGATTCATATTCAAGACCAGCCAGTTGTTCAAACTCTACAGAGATGGTTCAGTTTCAGACTCTGCAGATTGATTCAGATTCCAAGTTCGAGGCCTTCATAGTTAGTGACCCATTTTCTCCGAATTCTCCAAAGAGAGACTCATTTTTAGATGTCATGTTTGCCATCATTTTTATGTGGTCTTCATCTTCTGTTTTTTGTCAGAGTTTTCATGTGTTCCATAAGGACTCCAGAGTGGAGATTCCATTCCCTATGCCATGTGGATTAGATTTTCATGTGGTTTCATAGGGACTCCAGAGTGGAGATCCCATTCTCTGGGCCAATATGGGAGAGACCTAGTTCTCCGACGAGGAAACTTTTTCAGACTCCATTCATCAATGACCGTGGACTCCGATGATGATGTCTCTATGGCTTTTTTCAGTTCGACCCTTTTAGAAATGGAGCAGTTGTCCACATTATTGTGGTGGGCCATAGTTCTCCAAGTGAAGACTCATTTTCAGTCACAGTGACTTTGACAGGTGAATACTGAGTACATACTCTCCGACGAGGAGATTCAGTTTGACTCACGCTCCGGCCCGTTTGTTCCTCCTCACCTGCACGGCATGAGAATCAACATCCTCGATAGCAGCCGACAGTTGTGCTCGTTTAGTTGATATTGTATGTATTGTCTTGTAGTGAGTCTGAGATTTCTTTTTGTTTGTCCAAGCTGAGCATTGCATGCTCCAAGTTGAATTGGAGTGTTGGAGTATGCGTCACTTATCATATGAGATGGGTAAATGGATCCCTCCAAGATCCATTTGCTACATCTAGAGTTTAGTCCCACATCTACCAGTGGTGGGACTTGGAGGGTGTGTGGAGGCTATATAAGAAGCCCCAAACCTCTTGTATTCAGTGAGAAAGTGCAATGCATGCATCAGCCCTTTGAGGCTTTCTCCCGTGGTTTTATCTCTTTCCTTAGAGAGTAGGGTTTCATGTTAAAATCATATTGTTCTTCATTGTTTATTCTTTATTTCTGATACGCTTCCGCATTCATTTTTTCTAATAATTAGTGTTAGAACAAGATTGTCAAATCATTCTCATGAAATACTACTACTACGACGTACATAAAGTAGATTAGAGAGAAAAAAAGAGTATGCAAAACATGTTTAAAACTGTTAAATATATTTGATTTGGAAGTATTGCATCAATCAGACTCTTTACTATCACAACAACAACAAAGCCTTGTCCCACGTTAAAGGGGGTCGGCTACTTGAATTCTTATCATTCATTCAGATATATCTTGGATCATTCTCAGGCTTAAATCCAAATACGTAAGATCCTTCAAATAGTCTCGTTCCAACACTTCTTGGGCTTTCCCGCCCTCTCTTAGCTTGCTCAACATCCCAATTCTCACATCTTCTAACTGGTGCATCAATCGACCTCCTTTGCAAATGGTCAAACCGTCTTAAGCGATTTTCTCACTTCTTATCTTCTATCGGAGCTACACCAACTTTCCTTATAATCGCGTCATTCTGAATCTGATCTTTTCGTGTATGACCACACATCCACCTTAGCATTTTCATTTATGTTATTGTCATTCTCTGCACATGTCTATGTTCACAGGCTAACATTCATATCCATAGAGCATAGTAGGTCTTATAGCTATTTTGTAATACTTTTCTTTGATTTTAAATGAATTTTCTGATTACCTAGAACAATAAAGGCTCCTCTCCACTTTAGTTAGCCTACATTTATTCTGTGAGTAACATCTCCATCGATTTTCTCATCATGTTGCAAAATTAATCCCAAGTATTTAAAAGAATATTTCTTCTAAATGTTATTGTTTCCAATCTTCACTTCTATTTGTTCACCATTGCTTCCATCATATTTGCACTCCATATATTCAGTATGAACCATACTTATATGAAATCCTATAGAGGTCGTTCGGTTGGGGAGTTACCCCCCACTTTGGGTGGGTTACCCCACAAAACCCATATATCTAACCCACTAGTGGGTCCCACTCTCTCTCTCTCTCTCCACCAAAAAATTATATTATACCATCATATCATCTAAAAATCATAAAATACTCAACTTTTACTCATTATTCCAAACTTCAATACAATCACATCACAACAACTACCCACTTTTTCAAATTCCAATACAATCATATCATAATAACTACTCACTTTTTCAAATTTCAATACGATCACATCACACAAACCCTCCCAACCCTTAACCCACTAACCAAACACCAAAACATTAAAACGGTTTATCCTCCCCCAGATAACCCACGAACTAAACACACCCTTATAGCTTCTCATTTACTCCATCTCTAGTCTCATCAATCAACATAATATCATCAACGAACAACATACACCAAGGTATCTCATCCTAAGTGTGACTAGTCAACTCATCCGTAATCAAAGTAAAAAGGAATGGACTCAAAGTTGGACCTTGATGCAGATCAATGCTAATGTCAAAATAGTAAGTCTTCCCAGACTGAATCCTTACACAAGATGAAGCTCTATCATACATATCCATTATAAAGTTAATGTATAGGATATGTATTTATCTCTTCTCCAAATCTCTCCACAATATCTCTTGGGATTGAATCATAAGCCTTACCTAAATCAGGCAAAATTATATGGAGGTTCTTACTTCTAACTCTATAGATCTCCATTATTCTCAACATGTTGATAAGCTTCAATAATTGAGCGACTTGGCATGAATCTTGTAGAGATATTTCTAGTATTTATGTACTCGTATGTTATGTTTATTTTTATTGTTCCACCTTATGTAATTTACCATAGACTTCCTCTATATAAGAGAGCCTAGGGTTCCCTGCAATAAACAAGTTCTTCATTTCCACCAACATGGTATCAGAGCCTCCTAAACCCTAGCCGCTCCTCTTCTTCGGCGCCGCCCCTCCTCTCCCCGCCGCCTCTCCTCTCCCCGCCGCTCCTCCATCCGCCGTTACCCCCCCACCGCTCCCCCCCACCTCTGTGCGCGGCACCTTATCCCGCCGCCACCTCCTCTCCGCCTCCCCTCATCTCGATGAACCCCACCCCTCTCCAACTCTCGGCGCCGACTTCGTCTCCTTCTCTTCATGGGTTTGAGTGCATAAGTCTACATATGCACTCAACTCCCTACATGTTTATGTAGACAATTCTTCATTGGTCTACAAACCCTAGTTCTTCGTCTCTGGTAACAATATCAGAAAACAAAGTCGATATGCCCTCCATTGGCGCCTTCAAAGGTCCAGCGCCGATAGTCAAGATGGATGGGACGAATTACGAGTTCTGGGCGATGTTGTTCACAAGTCTCATGAAGTCCAATGGTAAGAAGCACATCCTTACCGAAGATGAGCCGGCAGCGAAGACGGGGATTTACGCCTCATGGGAGGCTGATGATTTGTATGCCAAGGTCTGGCTTTCTGGCACTGTGACGATGGAGATTGCCAATGATGTCATCCATCAACCCACGACTAAGGCCATGTGGGATATTCTTGCCATGACGTACTCGCAAATGAGAACGAGACCAAGATCCTCCAACTTCAGCATGACATTTACGGTCTAGCAGAATAGACGGTCGTTGCATTCGTTGTATACATCCCTATGAGGGATGTTTGAGAAGCTTTACAGTATCATTCCCCTGACAACGACTCCTGAGCAGCAGAAGACGTTCCGGAATGCTTCAATAGTGGGGTCTTACTAGCAGCGCTAGACCCGGAGTATGATGCGGCTCGCTCGCAGATACTGGCGGATGCTACTATTCCTCCAGTAGAGGAAGTGTACCGACAGCTCAGCAGAATCATGGTTCCTTCTACATCCACTACGCCGCCTCCTACGATGGCAGCTTCCCGAGGCAGAGGTGCATCTTCCTCTTTTCATGGTGGCCGATTCCGTCAGCCATGCACCTTATGTTATCTCCTGGGTCATGCGGAGGATACATGCTATTCTAAGCATGGTTTTCCTGCATCCGCCCGTGTAGCTGAGCACGTTGTGCCTACGCCGTAATCCACTTCAAATCAGCGGTTTGAGGATCTTGTCGTCAGGCTACGAGATATCATGCCTCCTGCCTCTACTGACTCGCCATGAGGTCACTCTGACATACCAGCTTCAGCTTCTGCCAGCACATCAGCCATGGCTAGCACATCAGGTAGCGTTTATGCCTTTACGTCCTGTTACAGTTCTGATGTTTCGGATTGGATCATGGACTCGGGTGCCACACATCATCTCTGTCGAGACAGAGATAAGTTTACATCCTACAGGGAGATTCCACCAGGAAGATCGGTAGTGATAGCAGATGGGACTCATTCCCCCATCATCGGACAGGGGGAGATCAGTTTGACACCCTCCATACGACTCCTAAATGTTTTGCATGCTCCAGATTTCTCGATGAACTTACTTTCCATTAGTCAGCTTACAAAGGATTTGCATTGCCGGGCTATCTTTGAACCATCGTCTCTTATTTTTCAAGACATTCTAACGGGCAGGGTAATTGGTTGTGGCTGTGAGCATGAAGGCCTATATCGGTTGGTTCGCACCTCCTATGCTGGTGTCTCATCTTTGTCCAGTGGATCTGCTTCTCCCTTTACTTGGCATCTGCGTTTTGGTCATCTCCCTCTTCAGAAGCTACGGCATATCTTGCCCCAGATCTCGCCAAAGTCTTCTTTTCAGTGTTAAGCGTGTTAGTTGGGAAAGCATCACAGATCTACTTTCCCTAGTCATGAGTCCCGGAGCAGTCGCTCTCCTTTTGAGTTGTTGCATGTTGACATTTGGGGTTCGAGTCGTGTTCCTGACCACCAGGGACACATATTTTATCTAGTGGTCGTTGATGATTTCTCTAGGTGGTCTTTGGGTCTTTTTATTGAAAAATAAATCTGGAGCGGGAGATGTAATCAAAAATCTTATCAATGAAGTTCGGAATGTTTTTTCTTCTAATGTGAAGATTGTGCGCACAGATAATACCTTAGAATTTTGCACTCAGGTTCTTTCTCATTTCTTCTTGTCTCGTGGCATTATTCATCAAACAACTTGTGCATACACATTTCAACAGAACGATGTTGCCGAAAGAAAACATCGTCATCTTCTTGATATAACTTGGACTTTACTCATTCATAGTTCTGCTCCTCTATCTTTCTGGGGTGATGCTGTTCTTATGGCATGTTATCTAGTCAATCGTATGCCATCCTCTGTGTTGGGTGAGAAAGTTCATCTTTCTGTTGTCTTTCCTGACAAGGAATTGTTCTCACTACCTCCTCGTGTTTTTGGGTCAATTGCTTTCGTCCATCAACTCACTTCGGGGATTGGTAAGCTCTTACCTAGGGCAGTCAAGTGTGTGTTTCTTGGGTACTCTCGTACTTAAAAGGGTTACCGATGCTATGATCTTGTGAACAAAAGATATTATGTCAGCGTCGATGTCACCTTCTTTGAGATTGTGATGTTTTTTTCTCCTACAGGTGACAGGTTGACTCCTTTCACTACTGATGATGGAATTTATGTGCTACCTCCTCCTCTGCGTCAGTTTGATAACATACCTCCTCCTGTTGTGCCAGCAACGTCACCACCACCACCACCACCTCCGCAACTACCAGTCCCACCTTTACCAAAATTTTATACCCGTTGTTCTATTCCTGCTCATGGAGGTCGTCCTTTACCTACCACGCCCCAGGTATGTCCAGGTGATATTACTACCAATGGGACTGACAATGCACAAGTGCAGGACAATGACATACAGGTGGACACTGTTGATGATTTGGATGTACCTATTGCCTTGAGGAAGTCCAAGCGGACGTGTGTGTCCTATCCACTTGCTTCACAGGTTTCATTCCATCGCCTCACTGGTGATTTCCAGATATTTGCTATTGCCTTATCTATCGTGGAGATACCACGGAATTATCAGGATGCCTTGAAAGACAACAGCTGGCTTTAGACATGGAAGAGGAAATGGCTGCTCTGCGGTCTCGTGGTACATGGAGCTTGGTTGTTGCTCCCCTAGGAGCTTCTGTTGTGAGTTGTAAATGGGTCTTTACTGTCAAATATAATGCGGATGGCAGCCTTGATCGCTTAAAGCACGCCTAGTGGCATGTGGGTTCACTCAGACCTATGGCGTGCATTATATGGACACCTTTTCTCCAGTGGCACGTCATTCACTCTACGTGTGCTTCTGTCAGTCGTTGTGGTACGTGATTGGCCTTTGTTCCAGCTTGATGTTAAAAATGCCTTTTTATATGGGAATCCGTAGGAATAAGTCTACATGCAGCAGCCTCCGGGGTTTGCTGCTGAGGGGGAGTGTGAGATGGTGTGCAAACTTCACAAGGTCATCTATAGTCTTAAACAGAGTCTGCGGGCATGGTTTCAGAAGCTTTTAGACCTCATCCGGAAGCAAGGATTCATAAGATTAAATGTTGACCACTCCTTGTTTGTCCAGAAGACTCCCAGAAATACTGTTGTTATTATGGTATATGTTGATGATATACTTGTTACGGGAGATGACATACATGGGATAAAGATGGCAAAAGCATTTTTAGACCATCAGTTTGTGACTAAGGATCTTGGTACTCTACGATACTTTCTGGGATTGGAGTTCGTGCGGAATGCGCAGGGTCTTGTGATGACTTAGAGGAAATATATTTGCTTGTTGAGACATGTATGATCGGATGTCGCCCCTCCAGCACTCCCATGGATCCTAGTATGAAGTTATATGGAGATGATACAGAGGAAGTTGACACGGAAGATATAGAGAAATGGTGGGAAAACTTCTCTATATTACCATCACTAGACCTGACATTGCTTTTCGGGTGAGTCAGTTCATGGAACAGCCCAGACAGGTACACATGGATGTTGTATTTATGATACTAAGATATCTAAAGTCGTCCCCAGAGGATTGTTGTTCGGGAAAGAAACAAAACTCTCTATCTCTGCATGTGCTGATATAAATTATGCAGGATGTCCTAGAGATCGGAAATTTACCTCAGGCTTTGCAGTGTTTGTTGGCAGTTCCTTAGTTTCTTGGAAAAGCAAGAAACAGACATCGGTGGCTAGATCTAGTGCTGAATCTGAGTACAGGGCCATGGCACAGGCAAGCACGGAGATGATGTGGGTTCGAGCCGTATTAACAGATCTGCATATAGATGTACCATTACCCATGCAGTTACAATGTGACAATCAAGCAGTGTTATTTATTGCTAATAATCCTGCATTTCATGAAAGGACGAAGCACATTGAGGTAGACCGCCGTTATACCAGGGATATGATTCAGAAGGGTTTGATTCTACTTCCCATGTTACTTCAGGAGAGCAGACTGCAGATATCTTTACTAAGCCGCTACTCAGAGGGCCGTTTCAGAAATGCTCTTCCAAGCTGAGCATGATTGACATCTATGCTCCATCTTGAGGGAGAGTGTAGAGATATTTCTAGTATTTATTTACTCGTGTGTTATGTTTATTTTTATTGTTCCACCTTATGTAATTTACCCACAGCTTCCTTTATATAAGAGAGCCTAGGGTTCCCTGGAATAAACAAGTTCTTCATTTCCACCAACAAATCCGAAATACGAGTTGATTTTCTTTTACTTTGAAAACTTGCATTAATCTTCTTTCGATCACACGTTCCTGTATTTTCATAGTATGACTCATCAACTGGATACTTATGTAATTCAAACAATTTTGAATGTCTCATTTATATTTATAAAGAGGCACCACTATAATCCTCCATTCTTTAGGCATTTTTTTGCTTCGCAAATAAAAGTGAATAAATTTGTGAGCTAATTCAAACCACGTTCACTTAGAATTCTCCATACTTCTATAGGAATTTCATCAAGCCTTATATCTTTTCCATATTTCATAACCTTCAAAGCCTCCTCTACTTCATTTGTATTCGTCTATAGCTTGCACGATTTAGTTAACTCACTAATAGGTAGGTCTCCCAAAGTGATTTCTTTATTCCATTCCCTAATGGAAAGCTTATGAAAATGCTGCATCCATCTAGTCTTTATATCCTTCCGAGTAACAAGCACATGCCATTCATCATCCTTAATGCATTACACTTGATAAAGATCTTTGATCTTTCTTTCTGTTGATTTGACCAATTATGGATATATCCTTCTGGCCCTCCTTAGAGTCAAGTTTTTTGTATAAACTTTCATAAGCTCTTGACTTAGTTTCACTTACAGCCTTTTTTGCTTCCTTCTTTGTAGTTTGTGATAGTTTCCTCTATTTTATCCTTATACATAGCTTTAAAGAAAACTTTTTTATTTTTAAGCTTCTCTTACACTCCCCCACCCCACCATCTAGTCTCCTTTTGTCCTGGAACTCCTCCCTTAGACTCGTATAGCATCTCTTTTGCTACCATTTGAATACAAGATGCTATCGCCTCCCACATCTTGCTTGCACTTCGGTTACAAGTCCCAGATAAGTCTTCTAAAATATTCTCCTTGAAGCTCGCTTGCTTCAATTGAATATTCCATCATCTAGTTCTAATGATCTAGCGAACCATCCTTTTCTTTACCAACCTTTTTATTTGCACATCCATGACTAGCATGCAATGTTGAGATATCCCCTCTCCCTTAGGATTACTTTACAGTTTTTTTTAAACAATTGTTCTCTTCTCCTCATCTCAAAGTTATCTATCTGTGCTTTAGTCGGGCTATTCTTATAAGTAACTAAATGCTCGTCCCTCTTCCTGAAGAGAGTGTTTGCCATGAAAAGGTCATAAGGTGTTACAAAATCTAGAATGACCTTTCCCTCTTCATTTCTATCCCCAAAGCCATGGCCTCCATGAACACTAACATACCTTGATGCATCATTTCCCACATGTCCATTAAGATCATCTAGGCAAATCATCTCTCATTTTCCGACTCCTTGTGTAATCTCATCAAAATCCTCCCAAAAGCTTGTTTAATCCTTTCCTCTAAAGCAATTTTCGGTGCATAAACTGAGATGATATTCGGAATTTCTTCAAGCATCAAATCTAGCAAAAAAATTTGATTACAAAATCTTTGTACCTCAACTCTGCTATCCTTCAAATTCTTATAAACAACTATTCAAACACTATTCCTACCCTTCTCTTTACCTCAATGCCATAATTTAAAGCATCTCTGAGCATGTCTTATCGTTGTCCCTCGCATTCTCTCCAACCTATTTTGTTTCTTGTATGCATAGTATCTGGATCGTCCTTCTTTCGATCGTATCTATTATCTCAGTCGATTTGCCAGTCAAAGTGCCAATATTCCAACTACTTATTTGCAACTTCTTTGCGACCTCTTTCGGACTAACTCCTTTACTCGCATGCATCCATCATACGAGAAACCTTGTAAATTTTGGACTGCATTCGAGCACGATGCATCGGACTTGCAAATTTTGGGCTCTTTCCTACAAATTGCAAAAAGATGAAATTTCGATAGAGGAGCCTCCCAATATGCATGGGTAACTTGCCCACATTATCCTCAATGAAGTCCAAAAGGCACAAATACAAATGCCTCTTAATTTATTTAAAGTTATAAGAAGATGTTGAACACGTTCAATGTCACCAAAGGCATTTAGCCTCTTGCACCTTTCCTTTAATGAAGAATCAAGTATCATTTGCATAATGTAACACTGGAGTCGATGGATCAAGTGTTGAGAAGCCATCGAAACCATCTATCAAGGACACATGATGTGCACTTATAGTGAGTGCATCAACAAGCACCACAAAGTATAGAGGTGCTAAGGAACATCCTTGTTAAACCCCCTCGTAAGATTGGAAATGTCATGGAGTAGAAATGTAAATGACGATGCGGTGACGCGCCTTTCCATCCGCACGATTTAAGGATTGGAAATCCCTTCTTGTGCAAGGGACTCCATAAGAAAGGTTAGTCTAAACTGTCATTTGCTTTGGAGAAATCAACCTTCTACATCTAACCTCAAACCTCTCTTTTTCTACATTTAGTTGCAATTTCAGAAGCCATAACCAACGTGTCACCCATCTTTTTACTCGGAATAAACACCGTTTTAAGCTGGGCTGGGGATAGAATCCATGACCAATCTGAGACTATCTGTAGGAGCTTTGTACAATCAAATAAACAACATCTGAAAGTACGCGGGGACATAAATATATTAAAATCAGGCCATGTCCCATGTTTAGCAACAGCACTAACAAAGCATAATTGATCTTGATCATTTCCACCACATCCTAGCCCATTATATTCTAGAAGTCCATAACGACAAAAAATGAAGAAACCATCTGGATCTGGAGATCCATTAGTATTAAGTTTGTATATTGCCAGTGCACTTCTTTCTTGAGAAATCAACCACCAGAGCCTCAACTTGCTCCCTTGAGATCCTATTTGCCCCTTTTTTTCTCGACTACCTCTACTTCATCCGTTGAATACCTTGAAATTATCTACTATTACATTTCGGGCCCGGGTATCTCCCTAAACATGTCTCTTTGCAACCTATGTCTCTTTGCCACCTCTATGGAGTGAACATGTTCCTTACTCTGTTGTCGCTAGCCATCACATGAAAGAAAGTTTTAGTTTTATCCCCTTTCTTTACTTGAGATCCTCTTTTTTTACTACACTCATTTGCTATAGGATGTGATCCCTTACCACATGCTCTAAGGGCTGGATATTTTCAATATGCAGATCTACCTCATCATTTGACGTCCTCTTGGTTGCTTCTTGCCTGAACAACGATTGTCTCCAGAGCTCTTTTGGGGATTTTCAGAGTACTTTCAATTTGGTTGAGTCAAATCGTTGTTCCATGTATTTTCCTGTCATTCCACTTCTCAATTAGCCAATTTTTCTTTACTGGTTCTACCATTCATCATTTCTTTGACAAAGGAAGCATTATATTTTGCTTCCCTTTGTCCATTTGAGGACCACTTCATTCTCTAACCGATCTCTGTTCCAGCTCAGCATTATTCTACTTAACCTCTTGATAGCATTGATCGCCTCATGCATAGTAAGCCTGAGCCAACTCAAGCTTTTCCAAGTTCCCACGTTGCTTTTCTTCAGTATCGTCTCTTGTAATGTGGCCGTGTCCTACCCTATCCATCAGACAGCTTGCAATTACCCTTCTCTTCTCTGGTTTTGAAGATAATGAAAATTCCACGTTAGGCACTCCATTTGCACCCTTATGCTCCTCACTATTTTGATCATCTTGTCATGCTTGTCTATGCTAGTCAGCTCCTGATGCATTGCAATGTGTCCGCTGCTTTGCTGCCATCCCCTGGGCCTTCTTTATGCAACTTTTCTTCATGGTCCTTCATCTTACGTGGCTTCTTCACCACCTACCTTAAGCTTTCTTCAGTAGAGATACTCTCCAGTTTTTGGTGTTTGCTGGAATATTGTATTTCATTTTGGAAAAGTGGTGTTGTTGTACTAGCATCTTTGATTATATATTAGAGACCCTAGATCACTAACCCCCATCCTTAAGTGCTCACCCGAGGGGTCGAAGTGGCATGTGCTTGCATGTAAGATGACGTGATTATCTTCAAGGAGATGTGTGTTCTCCTCAAGTGTCTTCTAGCCTCATAGATTAGGACATTGGATGAAACATCAATTGTACATTTCTACTACAATTAACACTAATGTCATATTCGGTACTTCTTTTGTAGGATAAGAGAGCTTGAGAACCAAGTATTTCGAGTTCCTTACGTGCGAATGTTGAACATGACTTTGGACGAAACACCAATTGTACATTTCTTACTACAATTAACACTAATGTCATATCCGTTACTTATATTGTAGGATAAGAGAGCTTGAGAACCAAGTATTTCGAGTTCCTTACGGGCGTGTGTTGAACATGACTTGACCTTGATGAGATCATGAAACCAGAAGCTTGATCAATGAGTCTTGTCATCATTTTTTTGAAAGAAAAAAGGGCATCCACTATATAGGCGTGTGCTCAAAAACTTCACCATTTATCACAAACAAATATTACAAGGCTAAGGATGTGCAAACAGTTTTTCTCTGCACGTTCCAACTCTCACTTAGCACCTTAGTGTGTGCCACCATATTTTTCGTGTAGAAATGCTCTTGTTGAAGCCAACCACAAAGCCCAGACTATTGCCAAGCATTTCGATCTTGCGTTCTCATTTCCAGTCCAATCCATGCCAATAGACTTCCTGAGTTCGGATACATTGCCAATATGGATCCCCTCCCCTCAGGCGATCAACCATCATCGTCAAGGCACCGGTAACCGGCACAAAAAGGAGGGCTGCCAAGGGGTAACCCTGTCGAACCTCACGTTGTGGCTGGAAATAACTCCCCCCCCTTCAGTTGTCAATTCATGAGGATCGCACACAATGCGGTCAAGACACGCCTCTTCATCCATGAGATCCTCCTGTAAGGGAAATCACATCTAAAAAGAGATGCCCAAAGATAACGTCAGCCTGACACAGTCGTAGGCCTTCGAGAAATCCACCTTCCAAGGGACACCTTTTGTTTTTCTATGATGCTAGTCTGCCATTATCTCTGATGTTGTAACCACATTGTCCATGAGCCGCCTTTTGGGTAAAAAGGTACATTGAGCTGGAGATATTATCTTATTCGACACCCATCTAAACCAGTTGGCTAACATCTTTGCATGGATCGGATATATCGCATTGGAGAGCGTAATCGGCATATAGTTCTCAATTCTTGTTGCAGCGTCCTTGGGGAGCAAGAAGACAAAGGACCGGTTAATTCAGTCAAAGCAATAATTTCCCTCTGCGAACTCCGTTACCACCTCCATCACATCCTCAGCAATAAGATCCAAAACTCCCTGAAAAAAGTATCGAAACCCCATCTGACACCGTGCAACCGTATGTGCCTCATGAATCTCCAGCATAACAAAAGGCCTACTCAACCCCTCCACATCTGGGTCAGAGATTAGCCTCGCCCCCACCCTTAGCCAATGCGACCCACCATAAGGAATTCTCCTGCTCATTCCCTTAAAGTAATCCGTTACAACCCTCGTGACCTTTCCCTTCCCATGAAACTTCACCCGAAATCCGCATTTTCACAGCCAGGAATTTTACCCAAAATTCTTTCTTCACTTCTTCTTCGAATAAATATGGGATTTTTACACCCATAACCCTGAGTAATTCCTCAATAACATTCATAACCCTGCATAATCGTGAATTACACCCACGACCTTGAATAGTACTTAACTCTTACTCTCATGACCCTGCGTTAATTGCCATCTTATTTCCCGTTATCTATGACGATATCTGTTAAATATTTTACATTTATACCCTTTAAATTCTAATTATTTGCAAAGCAAACTACTCCCTCTAGCCAGCGATCCCCCCTCCCCCGCCATGCACCGAGGTCCTCTCCTCCCCTTCCTGCAGCTAGCCCCACCACCGACCTCCTCCCCTTCTTCCAGCCAGCCCTGCCAACGACCTCCTCCACTCCCTCCAGCCAGCCCCCCCTCCCCCAGCCAATCCCGCCCCCTGTGCGTCGAGCTCCTGCTCCCCTTCGTCCAACCAGTCCCGCCACACCGTTGCCTACCTCCTCCCCTTCGTCCAGCCAGCACCCCCTCACCCGATCACTACTTCTCTCTTAGCTCAGATCCATCTATGGACTCTGCTGCCGTTTATCCAACCGGAAGAAATTAAGGTCACCATCCTCAGCATCGATGGCGGCGGCCTCCGTGGCCTCATTCCTGGCCAGATCCTCGCATTCCTCAAGGATGAGCTACAGGTTCGGTTTTTTTTAATCAGAATTCCATGTGTGTGTCTGTGGTAATGTTCAGCAATGGAGCATTATAGATGTGCCCATATATGTTCTTGTAGAAACTTGACGGGGAGAACGTGAGGCTGGTCGATTACTTCGACGTAGTTGCGGGGACGAGCACCGGGGGGCTTGTGACTGCCATGCTCACCTTGCCATGCGAGGATGGCCGACCGCTTTATGCTGCCAAGGAGATCACACCCTTCTATCTTAAGCATGGCCCGAGTATCTTTCCCACGAGATAAGCAGACGGAAAATAATAGTTCACACAGCTTAGTTTGCCTGAACATGAACTTCTAGCGAGATCCATAACTGAGAATATAATTAACTATGAACTCACCGTATGCATTATACACTGGTCCCTCAACCCAGCGTACAGACCCAAGTATGATGGGAAATACCTTCACAAGCTCATCAGGGATGTCATCGGAGAAAAGAGGATCAGCGACACACTAACCAACGTTGTAATCTGCACTTTCGACATCAAGGTCATGCAGCCAGTCATGTTCAACACATTTGACGTACGTACTAATTAAATTAGTAATTGATTACTCCTCGTAGCCATCTACAGCTTCAGTTTAATTACCTTTTGCATGTATAATTGTGTGATTTGAAACGAAGGCCAAGAGGAACCAACTGCATAACGCCCAACTCGCAGACGTTTGCATTAGCACGTCGGCAGCCCCAACATTCCTCCCATGCCACTACTTCGAGGTGGAGGACGACAAGGGCAATACGAAGTCCTATGATCTGGTGGACGGTGGTGTATATGCGAACAACCCGATAATTAATTAACATGGCATGGTTTATTGATAGTAATAACCCTCATCAATATGATGTAATTAATAATTTGACAAAACAGACGACGGTGGCAGTGAGCACGGTGACCAAGGAGATCCTGAAGAATAACGATGATTTCTGTGGCGTAAAGGCGGCGGACTACAGCAGGTTCCTGGTGCTCTCACTCGGCACAGGAACAACGAAGCAGCAACCCAGGTACGACGCGCCAACGGCGGAGGAGAGCGAGGTTGTCATAGAGGAGGCGGAGAGCAGAGGGAAGCAGGGGGTCTGGAGAAGGAAGGTGGAGGGCGTAGGGGCAGGAGCGGGAGTGCCTCCGGCGTGGAGAAAGAAGAGGGATGTGGAAGAAATTTCTATTTTTTATGGGATTTTTAATAGCCCTTGGATTAGATCATGAGTTAGATTAACCCAATAAAATGGTTGGGTTAACGAGAAAACTAACGGAGGGTTATAGGTGTGAGACGGAATAACTATCCGGGGTTTCTCGTGTAAATTACGATTATGCAGGGCTATGAATGTTATTGAGGAATTACTCAGGGTTATGGGTGTAAAAATCCCAATAAATATTTGCTAAGAGACTAGCAAAGTTTTAGTATAGGAGGTTGATGAATATGTGATTTATTTACTTAATATCATAATTTTGACTTGCATCCCTAATTAAACACTCAATAGATACCCCTAAAATCAATAAATTAATAAAATACAAGTAACAATAAAAATGGAAAAAATATTTGTAATAAAATAATAAAATACAAGTAACAATTAAAATGGAAAAAATATTTATATTGTAAATAAATTCATAAAATAATTCAAAATAGAAACCACAATACTTTATCTTTTACCTGGGATGACAGAAACTCGGGTTCATGCCATTGGACACCCGAGTGCTTACTTTTAGTAGCTTTCGAACACATTTCATAAAAAGTCCTCTCACGAGGAACGGGCTTCTCCTTGTTTGAAAATTGTCTATAGAGCAGTCATTCCCGATTTTCAAATGGATGTAAGCTTCATCGCTTACCACTCTTTTAACTATGAGACATCATTCAAAGGGGTTTGGTGCTTTTGTGGTTCCTTCCAATGCAATGTTTTTCCTTGCATCCGAGGCTACCTTCTGCATCGACACCTTGATGGTGGGAACTTTCAGTTTCATTGACCGTTGCCACTGTAGTGGAAACACCTCACTGGATCCCTACATACGCTAGCTACATGTCCCGTATTTCTGCAACGGTAGCATTGACCATTCCATCTTTGAGCCCTGTATACAGTGACAGATAGAGCTCTTCTAGCTGAGGTCATTGTTGTCGGTCTTCCGTCCACAGTGGACCACTTCCACCCATGTCTTTTCATCTTCTTTATTTATATTCTTCATTATTGTTACTTTTATTCTTACATGATCATTACTTGTGTTCTTTAGTCCTAATATCTCCATTAATCTTTAGTGGATGCTGCTTAGTTCTCTTTTGAAATAAGTTAAAGTTTTTGAGTTATCTTTCGAGATACTCTGGAGAAGAAATACTAATTTGTCATTATTAAAACGTGTTGTTTAGATACATATACCAGTATATGTAGCTTTCATGGAGATCATAAACATTATATGCATGTGTGAGCTGGCTGCAACAATAGAATATGTTCCAGAAGCCTGTGTAGATTATCTAGTGTCAATCATCTATCTCAACTGTGAGAAAACGTCATTCAACTTCTGATCAGATGTGGAGGCGGATGGTTTGGATAATTGATTAACCCAATTTGCGACGATTGACGGAAGTTGGACGACCATGCTTCTTGCAACACGTGCAAAAAATGGTCAATCCTGTGCCAAGCAGCAAATTGGCCTCACCATGATCGTCTCCATATCCTCGACCACCATGACCCCTTGCAGTAAATGAGCCTTGATCTCGTTTTGTAACCATGATCAAGACGATATCAGTTTCTGTATAGTGGTGTGTTGTGATCCATCTGAGGCGATTATGTCTCCTCAACAGGAGGAATCTTTGCACTAGGGAGCAATTGATTCATCATGGAAAGTTAAAACTGGATCAAGTCTAAAAAGTAACACTCCAACATTGAGTATATCGCTGTAAGCCTTCTGAGGTATGTGATTGCATATAGAATAGTAACTATGAAGCTTCTCAAATATATCCTCCAAAGTATAGTGACATGAATGAAGGAGGTTGACCATCCTGCCAATTTTAATAAATATCATGGCACAACATCAAGATCTATATCTTATTCTTTGCCAAGAGCATGTGAAGATACGGAAATCTCTCATGTTCATCTTAATGAATATCATGGCGCAACATCGTTTGGCCCAAACTCGGGACATCGTTCTACCAAAAAAACCCGGGCCAGATCAAGGCCCGAGTTTTTTGGTAGAACAATGGCCCGAGTTTGGGTCGGGTTTGGCCCGCTCGCAAGTTCAGTCCACCTCAATTGAAATCTGTATCTGGATGTTGGACCTATAAAATCTCAATCGATTCCGAGCTGGATTTGATAGTTTCCTTGCGTATGCCGGAGTATGGATTTCTATTGCACGGAGTCATTGAAGAGCTTTTTCAATGGGAAAAGTGGATCCTGTTTCTTTTATTGGTTTCATTGACCGAATTGGTGGAGGATTATATATCTTACATAATCATCCTTTGGCGTATAAGAAAACTCATGAAGGATTATATATCTTTGGTAATCATCCTTTGGCGTATAAAAAAACTCATGTCTTTTAAACTAATCATTCTATTTTTCTTATATTATCATTACACTGTTAAAATGAGTTTTGGTACTGGAGCCATACACAAGGTCACATAGCCTCTGCACTCAGATTGCTATTGTTTCCTTTGATTATGTTGTCTGATAGTTTTTTTAATGTAACTAAGTTTTTTTTAAGTATTGATCACCTCACCGAGACGCTCGGCTTGGGGGCAGTTCAAAGTTCAAACAGGGCATTGGGGAGGCATAAATGCATCTAAAATGCAAAATGAGGGGAGCGGGTTGGGTCGGGTCAACCTCGGGTCTCTGTGGGTTCAGGCTGGGCCTGACCCGAAATTGGAATTACAAAATTATGAGGACTTGGGCCCTACCCATATATACATTGGGTACAGGCCGGTCCAAGGCTTTGGTGGGTCGGGTTAGGGTTGGGTCCGGGTTGGCCCTGCCCACTGCTCCTTCCTTTGAAGGACCTCATGTTGTATCTAAGGCATGAGACTTCCTGTAAGCCTTAACTTGGCTAATTGCCCTTCTTTCAGGACACATTATTTCCCACTCCTTGGGCTTTGGCTTATTGAGAGCATGTTCATGCATGAACGACAACTTGTCCAACTTTGACAATTCAATTAGGTTTCATCATCTCCCTCTGGTTGAGAATGACGATGTCCTATCGTGTCATTGATGGAGGAAGACGAGTCGTAAAGACAAGAGAAACTGATCTGAAATTGATACCTACTCGAGCATTACAAGGGTTGTGGCCATAAACCAAACACCACAACACCTTCACATATCAGTGATATCACTGGGAAAGCCCTGAGGCCTTGCGAATAAGGACAACAGTGACGAAACAACTATTGTGACAAGCACTGCTCCATGCATTAGCTTCCACGTCTTGCAGCAAGGTGAAGTCGTTGATGCTTCTGCAGGGCATGGTGACGGTAGAGCTGATCGATGTTGCATGTGGCGCTGGTGCCAGTGGCAGCACATCGAGGACTTTCTTTTTCTTATAGTAGGGTAAGTATCTCAAGGGAGATATACCCACATTCTAGGACCAGTATGCAGAAAAATGATGTTGTTCAATGAGAATGGATGCTCTATGGTCCCATATAATGGACACTAATACAACAATTTCATAAAGAGCAAAGGTAAAAGAGACCATGGAACTCCCAACATAATAGAATGTCACTACAATAAATTACTCCAATAGCGATTAACTGTGACAATGGAAATATTTTAGCTATGGATTTTTTTGCGACGAAACTTCTCGTTGCCACAAAGTAAGAGATGTTTTAACTATATATTCATTAGGCATTATGTGGAATAAATTTTCAGTTGCTAGAGTAGCGGCAACAAACGCATCGTTACCACAATTCTTTTGCTACCTGTCTTTTGGGAATGGATTTCATCTCGAATCAGTTTTTGTTGAGAGCAGATCTCACAAATCCTCATTACAACATTTTTAGATATTGTCTATTTCCTTTTTTGATTTTGACATGACTTTCTTTGTTGATTGCTTAATAATATTATCTTATATGGATGTACTTGTACTCCGTATATTTAGCTAATTCAGATTATATTCAACTTAGAAAAGCTCTGATTATTACAATATTATTATAGTGTGCGACGATGGAAATTCTGTTTTGTCACCCTAAGATGTTTATTTTGTAGTGCTACATTTACCCAAACATTTTCCTTGATTCATAAAACTAAGTCTTTATAGGCATCATGGTAAGCTGTGGGCTCAAAGTCATGCTAGATTGATGGCTGTTCTGTCCTCTGCATAATAGCAAAGTAAAAAAAATTGATAATATACTCCTTCTAAGCAAACTTACTATATGTATTTACATCACGATCCATTTTGTTCTCTCCATCAGGTGATAATGGTATGCTTGTTACTGGTCAGCGCTCCCGTAGCTTATTTCAGGCAGAGACGTCCTACTATAGCTTACAGCAGCATTGGCATGGCTAGAATCCCAAGCGGCTCGTCTAGTAGGTTGTGACGAGCACGTCGGCATGCCTTTCTATCATCCATGAGATACATGATGCCTCTGAATCCGCAAACAGCAGCTCGTGGAAGGATTTGTATGATTTTTGCCCGATAATGCCCGACCATTTTGTACCTTATAGCACATATGTTGCTTGTATGCTAACTTTGTCATGTATTGATTTAGCTTCTGTTTTATAGTTTTCGAGGTTGGTTATCAGTCACACAACATGTCAGTTACAAGCTTGTTAATCATCTTCGGAAACCACATAGATTTAGAGAATGATGGGAGGAACCTGCAGATGTTGCCTGTGCATTTCTTGTTTGTATCATTTGTTACATTATCTCTCTGTTTTCTGATACATCCTTTAAAATTATCCATTAAAAAGTATTCTGTGAATGCTCATAATAAATAGGGATTTTTAGACGAAGACACCATGTATACTTTATCAATTACATAACCCTAAAAAAAATATTGTTATTATATCATGACTCGTGTAAGCTTGCTTTGTATCACTGTTGGCTCTCAAGGCCTTAAATGTCGGATGTCCATTTCGTTTCGGTAAGCTTGGAAAGAGAAATTCGGTGGATTTCGATGGAATTTCGGTGAAATGGTCGGAAATTGGGGAAATTATTTGAAAACTCATTTATTAAAATAAGATTTTTAATAATCTTTAACTCAATAAATGAGATAAAAAGATAATTTTTTTGCTAATAGTAAGATATTGATATGATATGTTACATTAGATTTGCATCCAATCGTTTCAACAATAAAAAAGTGGTATCTTGCTCAGAATCAAAACTAGATTTGGAACCATAATTAGAAGCCATTCGTTTCTCCTCTTGAACATGAAGAGAATAGTGACACGTAAGCATCTTTTCAACAAGAAGAGGGGAAAATATATGATAACTAAATCAAAAAAGGAAAATAAAAAATATAAAGATCTTTAGTTAAAATTTTAATTTAACTCTTAAATCTTGTGTCTAACTGATTTGATTTGGATTTAGATCTAAAATATAGAAACTAGCTAAAGAAACTTCTTTACACATTGTAAAGCACTCCAACAACTCAACACATTAGCGAATAAATAAGTGAAAGTTCATTAATATATATAAATTTCGATTAAAGCGAATGGTAGATTCCTTTATTTTTGTTGTTTCGTCGAAATGACATGTAATTTTGATGAAATTTTATGGATATTTTGCTAATATTTTGTTGAAATCTTGAAAAAAAGAAATAAGGGAGCGTTTCGATTTTGGTGACCTAAAGAAATAGAAATTTCAGTGAATTTCCATAGAATTTCGTTGAAATTTAAAGTCATGTTGACTTCTGTCGGTAAAGTTCGTTTGGTCAAAGCGACACACATCTTTCAGACACATCCTCTCCGTGAAGATAACCACTGCACTAGTATGGGGTAGACGTTTAAATAGTGTGATTATTCATTATCATAATGGTGAATAAATCTTCCATTTTTTAAATCATAAACATTATAACTAATTATAATAATGATTATATTTTTACAAATAAATTAAGACTGAAATTTCATGGCAAAATATTCTTATCGAATTTGAACCGATGAGTTATGCCTTGACATAGTGTTACTCTACCATTGAGTTAAAAGGGTCCTTGCTTTGCAGACGCCGTCGTGGTCTTTGGTGGGGTAGATGATGGGAACGGAGGATAGTAGCATATAAGGGAAATGGGGAGGTAGGAGTCGGAGAGGAGGCTTGGTAGCGGCCTTCTCCTCCCACTCTTCCAAAGGTTGCTGGTGGAAGAGAAAGAAGAAAAGAAAAGAGAGGGAGGGAACAATATGCATATTTAATTTAATTTTTTTTGCAAAATTCCCTTCCATGAGTTGTAGTGTATTCCACAAGATTTAAAGGGTTGTCATTTATTTGGCAAAGTTTATAAAGGGTTGATGGTGTAAAAATTCCTAACAAACATAGTTTTGGTGGTGCGAACGAACAGTATATGACCGTAGCCATCCGAATTCAATTAGGCAGAACTCGATGGTCAAATAGAGACCAGATTTAAATAAGTTTTTCTTCATTTTGTAGATTTCGATGGTCAAATAGAGACCAGATTTAAATAAGTTTTTCTTCATTTTGTAGATATGATTTGAACGGATCAGAACAATCACAAGATAAATTGAGTTGGTTAAGTGCAAATTTTAATATTCAACACTATGGGTCTGTTTGGTTGCATGGTTACTTTAGATTAATCTGTTAGGTTTGTATTGAATTCAAATGACCACAACCAAGAAGATTCGCATATATACCTAGATCATAAGCAGGGGGATATATCATGTTAGTTCGTAATATATAGTTGCGGAGAACTTTCCTCTATTAGTCTGCGCAAATTCAAGTGCCTTAGCCATCTGATCTTGAAACCACGAAGCCTACTGGTCAGATGTTATTATAGTGTGATCTAGAAACCATCCATACAATATATTCTTACAAAAAGATAATAAAGATAAATTATACAGAAATTTTGCACACATATTTAACATATAGTCTATTAGAAATCAATTAAACATATAAATTATTTGAGGACTCATATTGAATGGAATTATTGAAGATACAACACATTAACATTTAGTTCATGGATAATACACAATGTGTAAGGTCCATGTGGGACGCCAAATATATGCAACACATGTACGGGGAATACCATTGACTTATATTAATCGGAGGATTTTTTCATATTGGATTAAATATATGTGTATGTAAGAGATACAAAAAGGTAAAGTTGAATCTAAACTATTGAATGAAATGGGGGAAATAGCGAGACGTTTATATAGATGAGTTGAAAAATAATTAGATATTGGTTAGGTTGGGCTAGCTTAAATAACGTGAAACACATGAGCACACACACATGTATGTAGACGTATACATATACATATACATATATGTATCTGTACATGTACATGTACATTTATATGTGTATTTACATGTATACGGGTTCGGATACCCATAAGGGAATCACATATTCGAACCCGTACCCGCATGGGTAATAAGTTTTAGGGATTTTATCACTTGTGCCCCTCCGAGATATCGCAATATCAGTTATGCCTCTATCTTTTTGATAATATCAGTTGTGCCCCTCACTTCTTTCTCTGTCATCAGTTGTGCCCTTCCGTCAGATTGACCGTCAAAAAATTAAAATAACCATAGTTTACTTAAACCATGGTGTGTTAAGAGGGGTATTATGGTCAGAATAAAATCAAATGAGGAGGAGGGTTGGGGAGGAGGTGCGAGGATGCGGAGGAGGTGTGGGCTGGCGGCGGAAGCCGGGGGAGGTACGGGGGCCGGAGGAGGCTGCTGGGCTCCTGGCGGGGCGGGAGGGGCGGAGAGGGAGCAGGGACCGAGGCCAGAGGCGCGCGGGCGGCTATGGGGAGCAGACACAGCAGCGGGCGGGAGAGCGGGAGGACGCCCAGGCCGTGGCCCGGGGGCACAACGGCCGAGCGTGAGGTAGATGGGACCGCGAGGCTTCTGGCGAGGGGCAGCGACCACGCGTAGAGTCCAGGAAGGGGGTGGCGCGTGCGGGGAGGGGAGGCGGTGGTGTGGGGCAGGGGGAAGGGGGAGCAGGGATGGCGCATGCGGGGGAGAGGGAGGGGGGAGGGGGAGGGGGAGGCAGCGGTGCGGGGCAGGGGAGAGGGGGAGCAGGGGCGGTGCGTGCGGGGGAGGGGGAGGGGAGGCGGCGGTGCGGGGTAGGGGGAAGGGGGAGAAGGGGTGGCACGTGCGGGGGAGGGGGAGGCGGCGGTGCGGGGCAGGGGAGAGGGGGAGCAGGGGCGGTGCGTGCGGGGGAGGGGGAGGCGGCGGTGCGGGGCAGGGGAGAGGGGGAGCAGGGGCGGTGCGTGCGGGGGAGGGGGAGGGAAGGCGGCAGTGCGGGGCAGGGGGAAGGGGAGCAGGGGGTGGCGCGTGCGGGGGAGGGGGAGGCGGCGGTGCGGGGCAGGGGAGAGGGGGAGCAGGGGCGGTGCGTGCGGGGGATGGGGGAGGGGAGGCGGCGGTGCGGATTAGGGGGAGGGAGAGCAGGGGCGGTGCGTGCGGGGGAGGGGGGAGGCGGCGGTGCGGGGCAGGGGAGGGAGAGCAGGGGCGGTGTGTGCGGGGGAGGGGAACAGGGGCGGATGTGCGAGGATGCTGAGGAGGTGCGGGCCAGCGGTGGGAGCCGGGGGAGGTGGTGGGGGCCGGAGGAGGCTGCTGGGCTCCTGGCGAGGCTGCGGGAGGCGCGACCGAGAAGAAGCATGGCCTACGCCTACACGTTAGGAGCGGCTGGGGTGGAGGAAGAGAGCATGCCGGAGGTGGGGGAGGAGTTCCGTGCAGAGAGGGAGGAGGAGGAGGTTGGAGGAGGAAGAAGAGGATGGGGAAGAGGAGGAAGAAGAAGAGGGTGTCAAAATGACCATTAAACCATTTTTTAAAATTAATTCCGTTTATGTCCTCAAAGTTAACGTCCGTTTGTATTGTGGATGGACGGCAACTAACCCAAGGGGCACAACTGATAAAACAGCAAGAAGTGAGGGGCACAACTGATATTACCAAAAAGATAGGGGTGTAACTGATATTGCGATATCTCAGAGGGGCACAAGTGAAAAAATCCCTAAGTTTTAACCACAAACCTGTCTAAAATTAAACGGGGCGGGTTTTGAGTTATTAAATGGAGGTATTCGAGTCGAGTACCCAACCAATACATACAGATTGGCATAGTGTTTTAGTTTATATGCATTTGTGGAAATTAATATTTGAGATTTACCAACACAACTCCCTAAATCCTAAAAAAATCTCAAATAAGTTTATAAAAAAACCCTTTAAAGCACCTTTAAAAATGGTAATAATTAGATGAATTATATTTGAAGCTTTTAGGAAATTTCGTAAGAAATGTAAATTGTTTGTAGATACAATTTAAGTAAAAAATTGCAGAAAATATTCTTATACATAATTAAAGTGTGACTACTTGCATTTATACATGAAATGACCTAGATGGGATCAAAAGAAGGTTCTTTGGCGTACGTCTAATAAGTCGAGTAAATTCTAAAAAGGGATCCTACAAAATTTTAAAATTTGAAATGGTCAAATCCGCCTAGAATGATCAATCAGGATTACTTTGTAACCGATCATGTGTGACGGATCAAGCATCATGAGTGATCGATCTAGGGTGACCGATTGTCTTTGTATGATAATCGATCAATGATGATTTTAAGATCATTTTTATATGAAAATTATTTTATCAAATATCTTCAAATCACACAACCTAATTCTCTCACAATCTTCTCAAAATGCGGTCCAACTGAGGCTTTAGTCAAAAGGTATGCAAGTTGTCTATGTATGGAAATGTATGCACCTCACCCCCAGCCTCCGTCCGATAGAGGATCAGACCTCATCAAGCTACATGGTTCTTTCTTTTTTATGAGATAGTCTCACCCATGAGAGTTCAAAAGCAGCTTTCATAAATCAACCACAGTCCCAAACAAGCAGAGCTCATCTACAGGAAGTGGCCTACATCATGAGCGAATGAAACAAAGTGAGCGAGCCAGAACGTGCCTAGTTAGCCGAGAGCTGAGACCTCGGCCAAACTCCTGGTGATGATGAAGCGAGAGGGATGAAAGGTGAAGCGTGAATCCCGCACGAAAGAATGAAGTTCCATAGTCTCATGTGACTTTCCAGGCATGAGACTAGATTCAAGCGCCTTCCAACTATTAATGAAAGCTTCAACCTTCTCACGCAGATTTCTCTTTTGAAACATTTTCACAAAAAAATGAAGTTTAACATCGATATGCTTCATTCTAGAATTATCAACTGGGTTCCTGAGTAAGTTGATAGAAATAATGTTATCACAGAGAATACGATTTTGGCCAAAGGTCATCCCAATATTAAAGAGTGTGTTCTTCATCCAAAATAATTGGGAACATACTAAAGAGGGTGGCTATGTAATCCGCTTCAATAGTCCAAAGTTTCAACACTATAAACCACATTATTTAACA